>JXWZ01001969.1:0-27440 GCA_000956215.1 Anopheles farauti No. 4 | reverse complement strand
CCTGGAGAGGTTCCGCGAGTGGTTGCGAAGGGTTTACCTCTCAACAACGCAAACGAAAATAGTAGTCGTCCGCTCGTCGTGCGCTTCCAGCTTCGCCTGCTAACCAGAATCTCCCTTCCAGGTGACGCGCCGTGCTGTTGTAGTGCTTCTTCTGCCTCTCTTACTCTCAACAGAGCGCCCTTGGGCTATCCGGTGTCCAGGACAACCTGTGCGTCCTTTCAAACCGGACCAACCGCGTTTCACCTCACCGTCACCAGCTGTTACACCGTGCCACCACGTTGTTTATTGTTGCGGATCGTCGCTCCCGAACGGTGGCATTAGATGCGACAGCTTCAGCAGTCTCCGAGCGTGCCACCCGCGGGTGGTGCTCTGGTTTCTCGGAAGTCCTTGTGCGGGGCATGGGGTGGCCCAAAACAACGGGCCAAACCGACGCGGGATAAAAACCACTTGTTTATCGCCCGTCTGCTGTTGCCTTTGCTACGGT
The DNA here is from genome assembly GCA_000956215.1 of Anopheles farauti No. 4. NCBI lineage: Eukaryota > Metazoa > Arthropoda > Insecta > Diptera > Culicidae > Anopheles > Anopheles farauti No. 4. The sequence goes on along the minus strand of JXWZ01001969.1, from coordinate 26,956 downwards.
CGCCACCTTTTTCCGGGTCGGAGAGTGGCGACCGGTAGGTAGCGCTCTTAATCCGCTTCGGGTGTCGGTTTCCTCGGAACTGGGAGTTGTAGGAAGAAGAACGCATAACAAAACCCACCCACCACCACTCCCTCCCCCCACACCGCACGAGCCGTGTTCGTCGAGATTAGGTAAAGATTTAAGAAGCGTGACGATAAGCACTTTTTCCTCCCATTGATCCGATTCGATTCCGGAGGGTGGCCCGTGAGCGGGTGACGACGCCCCCCCCCCCGCAAGACGGAGAACAGGACTTGCTGTAACCGTTATTTGGCGGGTGTGCGCGGCTGGTGCTCGATATCGCTACATCGGTGATTGTTTTTTAAGTACGGCGCAAAGCCCGTGGCTGGAGGATTGCCGATTCACTTTAGCCCAACCCGGCTAGCGAACCGTTCTCCGGGAACCGGCATTCGGCATTTAGTGTGCGCCTCCCCCCCCGAACGGTAGCCCATTTCAATCGAATCGGTTTATCCTTCCCTTGAGCGGGGGCCGTTTTGTTGGGGATTAGGTGCGCGTAGGGCGCGTAAGATGAGCGATATTATTTGGCGATTTTAGGTGAAGCTTTTTCGGGTTACCGAAGCGAAGATCATGAGACCCACAATTTGTGGTAGTTTTATTTGTTCAAGCGTACTAGAAACAGGATATTGTGTTTTAATGCTCTAGACGCATGTTTTAGTGGGGAAAGTTGATGTTATGCAGGATGCTCCATGAAATTTAATCGAAAATCGAAGGAAAAAGGAGCGAAAATGTTTGTTATTATTTTTTGTAAACATCAAATTTTTCGAAATGCTGTTTTTTTTTAAATTTATTCAAATAAAACACATTATTTTTTTTTAAGTTAAACTACTGCCCTATTCACTTCTTTTCTAATTGGAAGAAAATTCGCACCCTTTATGTGCGTGACAATTTCAAAATAACTGTTTTCAAAATGAGTAGTTTTCTTTTCCAAGGATCCTTAACAGTTTTTAATGACGATCGTTTATCGAACGCGTAATCTAATCGTTTGTTTTCATGACATGAAAGGACCCCAAAACGTGTACGTAGTTCCCTTCGGTGATTTGCATAGGTAGTCCCACCCCATCACGCTCCCTGATGGGCATATTAATATCAAAATTATGAATCTTGAATATCATATGGTCGCTTTCATATTCTAATGAACCGCAAGTGGGGAATGCTTGGTTCGTAGTTTCTTCCCGCCTTACGCTAACAGTGACACTGGCGGAGTATGGACATGTTATTTCATCATTTAACCAATCGCTTCCTCATTGTACGCGCTTGTGTCGGGAAAATAATCCTTAGGGTTATCGCTTAATAGTCGCTACGGTGAAACTAATGAATTTAATAGTGCCAGGGGCACATGATGAGCAGCGCGCGTTGTTGATGATGAGGGCGATGATGGCGATGATGGCGATGCTGGCGCCGTTGATAAGCACGTCAGAAACGTAATCAAACCGATTCGCATTTCCCTGCGTCGGCGGAAGTTCGGGTGGAGGAAGTATCGTACGGGATGTATGTTTGCTTGCAGTCGGTCAGCGAAGAATTATATGCTTCCAAATTACACGGTGTGGCAAAAATCGACCCGGGTGGTAGGCAACGCAAGGGCTGCGGTAGCCGCAACTGCCGTAACTCGATGCGGTGGTTTATATCCAGCCTCTCGTTGGTTTATACCCGGGTTTCGTTTGTTGTTCTTCGACCCGTACGCAGCCGTGCGTCTGATCAATGCGAGCGGGATATAAATATGATTGCGTCGCGCAGTGCGCCTCATCCGGGGGTCGGGCGATAGTTTTCCAAGATCTCCGTGCCGTGCCGTGATAAAACCCACCAGGGGTGGTCGAGTGGTTGGAAAAGGGACCGGAGGAAAAATCTTCCTTTCATGTGCGTATGTTCCTTCCCAGAGCGCGTTCGCTGCGCTACTGCTTCGGTGGCAGCAGGGGTTATGTGATAATTCGATACTCCCGAAATCCGAAAATCGAACCAAAATCCGTCGCGCGAAGGGTACGCTTGATGCGTAATCGTGATATGAAGCGAGAAAAATCCAGCCGGCGTGGTGTGCGTCGGAACGAAGCGCCTATCGAAGGCTGGTTTCGGGTTGAATAGTTAGCGTTTAGTTTTTGTTTTATTTTATAAATGTGTATTTAAACCTTTGTGTGTGTTAAAAATACTTTAAAATGATCAGAATCATCCTCGCAACCAACCCGAATCGATTTCTTCGAGGGAAAATCTGCCGCGTTCTTGCCACAATTAATCATCAGCATTCCTCAAAATCTCTCGCACAGACAAAACTAAAAACTGCTGACACATGTGACACACTCAGCATCATTCGACCATGATCGATTCCTCAAGCCTATCAATTGTGTTGCGTTCACCCTTACTCGCTCCCTACCCTTAGTTCGGAAACCATTCATCCAGCCGTCGACGCAACCCACCCATCGGCAACGAATACTTCTGTTTGCTTTTCCCATTTTGTTGCAGCACGCGGCACACGCGCCCGAAGATGAACGATGCAAACGTGCGCTTTTGAAGGGTGCTTTTGTGTGTTTGCCCCATGCACATGGTGGCATTTTCATACACCGGGGGGAATTGAGGAAGCGCGAACGCTCCCAAAAACAGGTACGAGAAGAAGTGCCACCGTGCGTTCTTGAAAGTGAATTTTACGGCGGGGCAATCGAACGAACCCTCGAATCACACGTTTGGCATTTTTGGGTGCCGGAGAAGGGTGCGCTGATAAGATTGCAATTAAAATGTTCATATAACAGCCAGAAGTTAAGAAAAATATACCACTACCGTTTCTTTCCACTCGCAGCAATAAAAACGAAACCGAAACCTTTTGCCGGGTGTCGAGAACGTCCTTCCCGGAGATGGAAATGCATCGTAAAGCTTCCTTTAATGCGCGTGTCGAGCGGGCCAAACGAGCCTTCTCCGTTTTCGAGCAGGCCGGACGTGCTTTTAAGTAGCTTGCAGCAAACAAAACATCAACCGGAATATGACGGCTTGCAGCCATCGTGCGGCCTATCGTTAGCCTCGTAAAATGTCCGGACGGAGTCGCTTCAGTCTCATCAAGAAAAATCTTTATATGCTCTAACTCATCACCCTGATGGGCAAGCCAACTCTCGGCACCATCCAACCCTCACGTCACGATTATGATGACTTTTAAGGCGAAAATCGACGGCAACTTTTTCGTTTGTCTCGTGTCGAGCCGCACCCGAAAGCCGAACATTTCCACGCGCTGGCTGCCGGAATGGTACGTGATGAATTTTTGGGATTACAAAACACACAGCAGCCCCGCTTTTCCATCGTCCAATGTCAGGGACGATTTTCGGATGACGCGGTGCTGCCGATGGTGTAATCAGCAGCTAAGCCCGGCAGACCGACGAGCCAGTGTCTGATTGCCGTTCATCAAGAGTTTTGATTACTTAAGATTCTGTCCGTATCTCGAGATATGCTGGTGCCGCTTCTGTTTGAATATGACTTTTCCCCAAATTTCTTGTCCACCCAGGGGTGGGCGGGAATCGCAAGTGGGAAAACTGATAGCACCCTGATGGTTTTTTATTTACGTACAGGCCAACGACACCGACGTTGCGGAGTTGCATTTTTTTCTTCGTTTTTTGGTTCACTAAAAACATTTGCTCACGTCAACGCGCTTTGCGGAACGTGGTGGAATTTTAAAGTCTGCTTCACTTCGCGCGAACTAGTTCGCTGATTTTACGGCGTCAACGGCCAAGTTTCAAAGTGTGTTTTACAAGCAGACGGTTGTTCCTTTTTTTTTTGGTTGCTTCGTTTTTTTTAAAGGTACTGTTTCTTGTAATACCTCTCTAGGGGATGAAATAAAATAAATTTTATCACTGCACAGACATTAAACCGTCGACCGAATTAGGAGATTTTAAGGGGTGGTAGATGCTGCTGGGGTGGAATAATTTGTGCGAAATGTGAGGATTAAAATTTTAATTACGGCTGCATTCTTGCGTGCTTTCTTTACGACGGTGAATCATAATGCGATTTTGAGGTTAGCTAGCGAATTTCGTTGCTGGCTTGTGATTGTATTGGCGAAAGAGCGTTTAATTCCTTTAATTTAGGGGCTTCTCCTGAGTTTGGTTCGGTATCTTCTTCCTACGAGAGACTTATAATTTCTTAAAGGTTTCAAAAGAGTCACTGACATCTAAATGGCGTTTAACCAGAAAGAACAGCTGACCTGGAAAAATGGGCAAATACCACCGCGATCCAAAACATTCATACTCAGTTTGCTTGAAAAAATATATTTGCCAGAAAAATAGCTCTTTGTTTATATTAAAAACAAATTTTAGTAAGAAATTATGCAAAAATAAAACCTTTTTTTTTAATAAAATTTTTGTTGAATGAATGTATAATGAAGCGTAAGATAAAGATAATAAAGGTTTGATGCGTATGTACTTTTCCCTTTTTTTCATTACCAAACACACCAAACCTTACGTTATGCTCCCTGCCAACGTAAAATGGGAACGCGTACGGTACTCATGGGCCAGGAATTTACTGTACGTGTTTCTTCCCAGGTATTTCGCTTATCAGCAAGCACCGCCTAGACTAAATGACCTTTTGCTTTTTATTTTCCATTTCTCCAGGTCATGCCGTGCACTACCTTCCTTTCACCTCCTCATCTTCCCCGATTCTTAGATAATAACCGAAAGTGAACTTTGCTCCTCTTCCGCACCATCCTAGAACCATTCTAGGCCGAAGCAAAAGTGCATTTAAAAAAGTTACGTTTGGAAATAAAATAATCATAAAATTCACCTCCGGCTCCGGTCTCCATCGCGGGCACCGGAAGGGTCGGTGTGCAGTGGACGAGAGGGACAGGGGATGGGGGCGTCGGTCTTATGACAAATTAATTACCGCCTCACCTTGCTCCCACGTTTGGATCGGACCTTTCTCGCCGCCGCCACCGCCACCCACCGAAAACGACCCCTAGAGAGCACACATGCATTTCCGGGTGGTCAGTCGCGGGGCCGAAAACAGAAAAAAAGGAAAGAAAAACAACGTTGTATCTAATTTGCCGCCCGTAACGAACGGCACGGAACGCACACGCACGAAGGGGAAGGAAGAAATTACTGGCGGTAGGTGGAACCCAATTTTTCATTAAGTCGCGCGATTTCTCCGCGGCTCGGGCCCGAACTCTGGGGGAATCAAATTTCGACGGGTTGGCGATGGGTAAACATAATTCACGCCCGACCCGGTCCGACCTCACGATGGCTGGCCCCTTTTTGTCCCTAATGCTCCGGACAACACCTTCTTTTCCGTTTTTTTTTTTTACGTCGAGAGTGCCGTGCCATCGATGCGGGCCACATTTTTCGGGTGGTGGACCCCGAGAGAGTGTCCAGTCACGCACCGTTTGCCCCGGAGTGTGGTGTCGCCTCCCCCACTCCTCTATCCCCTCTCGCTCTCGGGGGTGGTGCAACTCGTTTTTCGTTGATCGCCCTTCCACCACCACCCACCCGCCACCCTTGGTTCGTTGTCTCGAGTTCTGGAGACAGAAAGAGCGGCCGCGCGGTAGTTCAATGTTGATTTGGTTTGGTTTATTTTTCGTTTACTTTCTTCAGTGTATGTTCGGTGTGTATGTTTCGTCAATTTAACCGAGCGTGAACAGCCCCTGAGCCTGCTTGTTTGTGAGGGTGTGTATGTGTGTGTGCGTGTGCCTGTTTCATCGCTTGCTCGGACGCGTTCACCAGCAATCCCTACGGGAGTTCGGACGTCCGGAGTTTTGGGTGTATTCGTGCGATTCAAAGCATCGGTGCGCGCGCGAGTGTGCGTGTGGCGAGCGGAATAGCGTAAAATTCTATGCTCCGGGAGGGTGTTTTTTTTTTGGTTAATGCTAGAATCTTCTCGCTCACTTGCACAGGTTTTCCTACACTCCAACGCACAGCAAATGTGAAGAAAAATCTCTCAAACCGATTTCTCTCTCTCTCTCGTTTGCGCACTCTCTCGAAGTCTTCATCGCTCTTTATGTTTTCTTCAAATAACGACATATTTTAGCATATTTCTTGAAAATTCTTACCTCAAACTCTTTCCACAAACCTACATTGTAATCTCCAAATGCTCATTTCACCATTTTTATTCGGTTTTAGTAAAATTTTCACCCTCAAACCGAGCACAACAATCAGGAATGTGGCTCTCAGCACGAGCCCACTGTTGAGCGCAGCATAACCCGCGATGCTCACGCTATGCTCGCGTTCGCTCTGCTCTCCCGCTCAACCCCTAGGCACAAGCGGGCACATCCATTCATCCCTGCTCACGGTGGGTTCGACTCAGCATTAACGAACAGCCCGTCGAGCAGTGCGTACACACGGTCAAACGGAGCATCGCGGACGCGCACACGTCCAGTCTATGCACCCCTTAAAAACCCAACATACACACACGGCCGGGTGCACCGGGGAGCTGTGAGTGTGTGTGCGCGCGTGTGTGCAAGTGAGAACGCGAGTGAGTACAAGTGCGTGCGCGCGAGAGTGTGAGAGAGAAGGAGAAGTCCGTGTTCGTGCGTCGTGTGGTTTATTTTTCTTTCGCTGTTGTTTCGGCGTTCGCGGCGCAGATTAATGGTTAACGCTAGCAGCAGGACAACACCGCCGGAGTCGTCCTGAAACCGTGTGGCGGTGGCCACCGCTGGCTCGATGTGCGTTACCGTGGTGTGTTTTTCATCCCCGTGGAAAACGGTGCACGGCGCGTGGTGAGAAAAAGTTGCGGCAAAGCGGCCATCCAAAAAAATTAAAAAAAAAACCCACCCCGTCGCTCGGTTTTGTTGCGGGTGGCGCTGTGTGCGAGAGTGTTCATGTGTGCGGGGTTTTCGTATGTGTGTGTTTCAGTGAAGATCGGTTGAAGTAGCAGCAGTGGAAGCAGCAGCACCCGCGAATCTTCCACCCCCGGGGGTGTGGGGTGCGGATTAACGACGAAAGAAAGGAAGGCGAGAAAGGTGTGTAAGCGTGGTTGTTGGGGAAGATCTTGTGGGAGAGGGGAAGGGGAGTCGGGTTGGAGAAGGAATGATAAAATTCTAGCTACTCCAGGTGTGCAAAGTGTTTTTGTGTTGTTTCTGTGCTTGAGGCTGTGAGCGCTCGAGGCCCTCAAAAAGTAGGAATGCATTTGCACGACGAGAAAAAAAGGCAGTGGAAAAGAAATGGAAGCAAAAATCCGTATGTGAGGAAATGTTCGTCCGGAAACCGAGTTGCGGCGGCGGAGTGAAGGAGTGAAAAATCAAACATCAACCTGAAGCTGCACAACTGGCCCGTCGCTGCGGAAAGGAATCGCCGTTGGAAAATCGCACAGGGTTAGTTCAGAAATTCTTTACCGAAATCCATTTTCCCCGAAACCCCATTATCCCGTTGCGACACTGCTGTGCCTTCGAAATAATCCTTTTTTCACGAATCCGTCCCACTTTTCGCGTGCTGCCGTAGAGAATAGTTTCCTTCGCCCTCTGCCGGTCGGTGTTCGTACCGCACACACGAGCGGAGAGAAAAATTCCATCCCATACAACGCGAGAGGGAGAGCACGGATGAACGACGTAAACACGAGAGAGCGAAAAAAAAACACTGCCCAAACACAAGAGAAAGAGAATGCGAGAGAGAGGGAGCGAATCGGAAGAAAGAGGAAAAATTGTCAAAGATGGCCATTTTGTTTACAAGGGCTAACTTTTTCCCGTCTCCGATGCGAATTTGGGATTGAAGTTTTTTTTTTGTTATTTATTTTCGCTTTTGTCGCTCGGTTTGGTTTATGCTCCATTCGTCTTCACTGTGGCGAAAAATTGATGGGAAAATCGATAGTAAAATGAGGGATGAAGCAAAAAAGAACAAACACTGAACACAGGCTATCAGCGAGACGTGCGAGATAAAGCTGGGATCGCATGCTCCGGTGGAGAAAAAATGAAACGAATGAAATGGTGGCGCTTTGTGGATCCTTTCTTGCATGGAAATTATGCTACGATTGCGCTAGGAGGCGCGCAACGACGGAGAGGTTGAAGGTTGTGCGGAAGGGCACCGCAATACCGATCCTGCCCGTGCGCAATCGAAAATAATGTGTTTATTTTAACGGAAAGGTGTCATATTTTTCGTGTTTAATGCTGCTAAATGTTCCAGTTAATCCGGCGCCCCCGATGCTAACGAGCACGCCGTGGGTACACCGTGGAGGGAAGGGACTCCATTAAAAATGGCTATAATTTATCTGCAAACATTACCCGCTAAGCTCGTAAAATATTGTGCTACCAAGTGCGGTTCGGGAGGAAAATGTTTAAGAAGAATTTACTACAGGAAGACCGTGTGCCGGCCGATGGCCGCGTTGTATTACGAAACCGCGTAAAAATGTGTAGTGAATGTGTGAAAAGCCGTGGTGCGATGAAAACGGGGGGAAAAAACTCGTGTTTTTGTGCTAAAACGATTTAATGAATGGAAAAACGTGTCCCTCCAAGTGCTAATCATGCCGTCTACATAAAGCAGCCGATCAATTGTGGAGGAAAGTGAATAGTGGCGAGTGCAATTGGTTGTTAGGAGTGAGAAGCAAAAAAAAATTGCCTTCGTTAGTGTCTGTTTGCGGGGCGATAGTTTTTCCCCAGCTTTCACAAAACACCCAGCACGCCGACGGTGCTGCTGCGCGGTTGTCATCGTGGCCCATCATCATCCATGCGAGGCTCGCCGTGAAATTATGTGCGGAGAGGTGATTGGAACCTTTCACTTTTGCCGCTTGGCGCAACGATAGGCGCTGCTGCTAAAAGCTCTTACCGTGCGCGGTGAATGGTAATCGGGGGCTGACTTCATCTGCTGCTTTGATGTGAATGTGAAGTGTGTGTGTGTGTGTGTGTGTGAGGAAGAAAAAAAACAAAAATTATGTGTATATGATGGTGGTAAGAAGAAACTTAAAAGTGAAGCGGCTGTTGTAACGAGAAAAGAAATTTATGAATTTTAAAATGAAATTTTTTAAAAGAGCGAACGAATGATAGTGTGTAGTTTTTGCATATGTGCTCTGGTGAAATGGGTAAATAGTCGCTCGTACTCTTTGTGCATGCTCGGAACCATGTGTGTTACCTCTGAAACAACAAACCGCGAGACGGTAGAGTAGCAGGCAGCACCAACAGCACATCACATCAAAGCATCGTGCGATAAAAGCGAGGTGTTTCTACCGTGCGCTCCTCCATCCAGCAAAGCGCAAGAAAGCCCGCAACGGATGTGAAGAAATGGAAGAAGCCCGAAGCAGCAGCATCAACAACAACAACAGCACCGGCGGGCATTAGCAGTAAAACATCGCATCGCCCAACCATCGCAAACGCACTTCAAAGTCTAATCGAGAAAAGATCGGCTCCACACAGCCGCAAAGTGGAGAGAAAAGGTGACGGGAAGAATACGCGGCGAAAAAAAAACAGTTAGCATAAACGTGTGCTCCCAGGCCACCTCCCTTCCCCTCCCCTCCCACAACTCAGCCCACGAAACGGGGTGCGAGCGAGCAAAGGCGAACGAAATCTAATGGGTCAAGTGCGAAACGACCGTAGCGGGGGAGGGGTGTGGGATGGGCGGGAGGGGAGAGCTGAACATTTTGAAGAAAGAAGGAAGCTCAAGTATTTGTTCGGTCCGGATGAAGGGGTGCAGGGAATGAAGCTAAAGCTAAACTATCTTTCATCCCCCAAACCGCCTGCCCACTGTTGCAGAGGGGGGGATGAGAAATTAAGATAAGTTAAGGGGAAACGCTCCGGTTCAGGGTGTGTGGGGTTTCCACGGGCCGGGCCTGGCGAAGAAATGTATCGAAAACTTTTCCTAGAAACCCGATGACCACCGGCTGTGGATGGTTCGGCGACGGCGGGGAGGAAGGAAAGCCCCCTGTAAGAAAAATACCTTTGTGGAAGATAAATCTTGCACGAACGTGTATGTGTGTCCCTCCAGCTGCACCACCTCGAAGCAGGAGAAGCATAGAAAACGCGATGGAAACTGACCGAGAGGAGCCAGCAGCGTTTAGGAATGACGCGCGCCGCGGGTTGCTTTGTTCCCGTCATCCGTAGGCTTCGTTTACACGGGCATGGTTGAGTGTGTTCGTGCCAGGCCTTTCCTTTCCGGCCGTGTGTTGGTAGCGGCGGGATAAAGCGCACGGATAAAAGTCGTCCGCGGATCGAAAATATCGAAATCCGAGAGTGAGTCACACGGGCGTGAAAGAGAGCTACGGCTGAGAGCAAACTGATGCTGTGTCGACGTTTCTCTTGCATGTGTGTGTCTGTGTTTGTGTGGATTTGTTCGTTCTCGAGCTATAGGATATAGTTTGGTCGATCTGTCGTAAGAAGAAAAGACGATGCGAACGGCACACAAATCAGCTCTGTTTCGCTCGTGTTTGACCGACAGAAACGCGTTTTTTTATGACTAAAAAGAGCACGAGCGCTCTCTCGCTCGCACGCGCTCAGCATCTCGACCGTTTGCTCGCTCGTCCCGTTCATCAACCTCGCTGCTGAGAGCAGAACTCTGCGCTCCGCTTAGAGAGGCTGCTGCTTTTCTTTTTCGCTTTGTGCTCCGACCATTCGCTCTTTCACACAGCAGCTTCTTCCCGCCGTCTCTTTCGCGCAGTACGGATTTCCCGTTTTTTCCACCCCACTTCGTACACCCGTGCCTTCGCTGCCCTGCCACGGCGACGGAACCGAATTTCTCGAAAACTTTTCGTAGTCACGTCGGCCTGTGTGTATTTGACGCAGCAGCGCAGCGCAAACCTGGCAACGCTGTACCGTGCCCCGAAACGGAAACGGGCGAAGAAGGAGGAAAATGGGAAAACAGGGGCAAGGGGACGCCGCCACCACCGCCGCTGGGAGATAAATCGCTGCACTCGCTGCGAAGAATGGAATGGTGGCGCAGAAAGAAATGGAAGGTAAAGGAACGAAGCAAAACGGAGAAGCAAAGCCTAAGGTCCCAATGTTGTGCTTTCAGTAGGGGTTGCACCGAGCTTCCCGAGCTCTCTCGAGCACCGAGGGCATTCCTGGGTGCGGGAGGCCCGGGGTGGGACAAGCGATCGAGGATCACTGTTTGAAGAAGAGATCAAGCGGAGATAGGAGAAGCGAATGGGAGCAGCGTGCAAGGGAGCAACCATCTTGCTGGGGTCTTTCCTGCAATGATCGAAGAAAGTGCACACACACAGGGGCTGGGGATCGGAAAGAGATCAACCGCTGATCGCACCGTGCTGGATGAAGACGAGCCCCAGGTGAAGCGAGCGGAAACGAGGTGGATTTCAAGTACCGAAACCGGGCACTGGAAGCATTTTTCTCGCTGTCTCCCTCTCTCTGGTGCACGGGCTTCTCCCTATGTATCTCTTCCCCGTGTGGCTGCAGATCACGGGCCGAAGGTAACGAACGAAAAGCAGCGATCGTTTCCGACCCGTTCCCTCGACCGCAATGGAGCAATTTGAACAGTCACTTCGATTTACCTTTCCGCTTGCCTGCTGCATCATCGGACATTCTTATTGATTTGGATACTGATTTTTATCCCCTCCCCCATAGAATCCTCCACGTATCGTTTCCTTTTTTTCCTTCTTTCGTGGATTTACCATTTTGTTCCCGAAGCTCAATGATTTCTTTCAAACCGCTTGGAGTGAGAGAAAGAAAAAAAAAACGAACATAAAGTGGCCCTTGTCCGGGATCGTCCGAGGTTCAAGATCCAACACCCAGCTGACCAAATCAAACACACACAGGCACGCACGCAAACACTTGAAATCGTTGAATCTGTTTCTTCGCTGACCAACAGCAAAACCCAACCCGGACCCTGGGTCGGGCGAGATTAAAGGAAACTATTTCTTTCGGTTCGATCCGCGCATCCACACCGCGGCTTTTTGAATGGGCGGCGGCGGCGTTCGACAAGGGCTGTCCGGCGGGAAATTAATCGTGCTTATTCCCCAAACGCACAATTCACAATGAAATAGAGCTAAATTGGTGGAATGCATTCGAATCGAGCGAGCGTGCTTTCCTCATCATGCCGTGTTTGTTCAGCTTGTTAAAGCGAAATCGTTGAGCTTTCAGACTTTGGGAAACCTCAAGCTCTAATTGTACTTTTTGATCCGCACAACAGCGTCATAACTTAATTCTTCCTTCGAGCGATGACCGCTGGGTACTGGGTGACGTACACGAGAATCTGACAGACGTAAATACCTTCCTACGTTCGTTCGGTGAGAGATGAAAAGTTCTTGATTGCGGAACTTGTGTTTCCAAACATGCAAATGATTGAAAGACTGAATGAAGGAATCCTGAGACTGAGCAATGACCGTCCTGGGGGTTGGAGAATTCACTCTACGGGACGCCGAGAAATACTCTTTACAAGTAAATGTAAATGCTTTCTTCTGTCATCTGCACATCAAAACGAATTAAGTCACTACAAAATAATGATACAAAAGTCACATCAGCCACTGATATCCGTGTCTCCAGTAAACGTCAGATTTATCAATTTGACAGCTGTCATAGAGATTTGTTCAAATATTTGGTAGACTTAACATCTCTTTGCAAATTTGCAATTACCGAATCGTACAAATTTTACTAATAATGAAGAGTTATGATAATCAGAGTATCAAAAATATGTTGTTAATCGAGGTGCTTCCGTGTTTAAAAATTTGCATGTAGAATTTTAATTTAACTCCAAATCTCATGCCCTAGCTATTCCTGCTGTTCATTATAATAAAATACAAATGAAAGGATACCATATTTTTGTACACAATCGTTTTATTCGTTCCCTGGTCGCTTGCCGCAGTCACTACTATTAAAAATCGCTCCGCTTTACTTCTGCGGTGCTAATGCGCTCGATTGTATGACAAATGGCCTGACAAATTCCGACGCAGTCGTGTGTGTGAGTGTGTGTTTCTTTTTTTATTGTCATCGTTCCGCAACGACCATATTCATTGGGGGAAGATACGTGTTTTTTTTCCTTCTACCACTTTACTATCTCCCCCACCCAACCGTTTGTTGGTGTTCGTGTTCGACTTAAATCGCTCTGCGTGATTTATGATGCGTCGATAGCGCGGAGGGGTTGAGAGATAGTTGCCTTCGCACCCACTCCCGGTTCCGAGTGACCGTATCGATCGAATCTTTCGTGTTCGTCCTTGCTTCAGGGCACGAGCTCGGGGCGGCCACCACCACAGAAGAAATGAACCGTACCGATGATATCATCTTATCGATGCATGATGCATTTTAAATGACATTCTCTAGTCGTCGCCATGTGTTGGTGTGTTAGAGCGAGGTTCGTTTTCTCCGTGGAGGTCTTTTTTTGTTCGTGTCCGTGCCGAAGCAAGGGTATTGATTTTCACTCGACCAGTGTATATGCGACAGCAAATTGCAAGAAAGTAGTCGCAAAATATCAAGTCCTTGGATTCATTGCTGCCTCCGGATATGTCCGCAGAGACGGTGAAAGAGAGAGAGAACGGGGAGAACGTGAGCGTGAGCGTGAGGGGTTGAGTTTTCAAATGGGCAGAACATGCCATACTTCTTGCCCCGTCGCGTCGTTCTAGGACATAATAATACAGACCGTGAATGTTTAACGTGCACGGTTTTTTTTTTGCATGCGTGTGCCATCGTCTGTTTGTGTCCATTAGACCAGATAGGAGCCTGACATTTATGGCCACCAACGTGTAAAGGAAAACCGGGCACCGTCGTGGGCGGAAGGAAACATTAGCGAAGAAGCGCTCAGAAATATCCTTGGCGATTCTCTGCCTTTCTGTGTGTATGTGTGTACAGGAAAAATGAAGCAAATTTGAAAAGAAGAATACGTGGGAAGGGAATAGTAGGAAGGAAGGAAGGAAGGAAGGATGGTACGGACCTGATCGCACCGCAGCAAGAAAAGGATACACGCTCAGCAAGAGTTTAGAGCAGTCTCACCCAGCCCGGCTCCCATCCCCACCCAAACCCCCTCGTGGTGCGCAAGGATAATGGAAAAGCGAACGAGCCCACATGGATGCGAGGCAGCAGATGAAAGCGCGAAGCGGACGGGAGAAAAAGCCGGAATGAAAAGTTTCTCATTTATAACCTCGCTTCCTTTGGCGGCCAGCTTGGTTGGGTGTTGGTGGGTGGTTGAGGTGGCAAAAGAAAGGAGACTCTATTTGAGTAGGAGACTATGCGGGACAATTCAAAGACCCCTTCCAGGACCCACCAACGCATCCTTCTCGCCGTCGTCATCGACGTCGTCAGATTTAATGCTTTCATTGGCGAGCTGTCGTTGAATTATGGATTTATTTATTGCTCGTCGGACGCTGGGGCGCCCTCAACGCGGTTCGGTGTGCAAACAATCCTTCGGCCAACCGATAAACGCGAATTACGTGAGCGAATCTGCGGGTCATTTTAATCCTGTAGTGTCTGCGCTTGGTGGAGAGATAAATCCACCCAGGATGGAAGAAGAGGTTTGCAAAATTATTGACATGATGCGTGAATGACGTGTTTGCTTAGAAACTTTTTTAAAGTTATCTTATGCTAAACTTTTTTTCTCATTCCGCATGGAGCTTTGTGGTGCTTCCAAGAAGCCGTTTGTTGCAGTCGCAACCTCAACAAATATTTTCTTCGTAAACAGCGCCACGGTGTATCGCACCATGGATACATTTTTCAAAAAAACATATTTATCTCCCCTCATCACCAGGGTCTGTGCTCAACCACCCCTCACGCGGATGTGCTGAGTGCTGAGCAAACATATCGTGTCGTGGAATACTCGGAGCGAGGGAGAGAAATAGACAGTGGAAAATTATGCCTGTCCACCGTCGTCCAAGCTACGGATGAAAACTTTTTTCCCCGTCCTCGGTCGGCAACGCGAATAGGAACTTCCTTTAGCCGCGCGGCAATGACGATGAAAAATTGTGCCACCACCACCAGGACGGGGCGTTCGCGGGAGGGAAAAACTTCTAAACATTGAAAGCTTCATCAACTAGAATAACATCAGCAACGATAACAATAATAACGAGCACGACGAACGGCGCGGCGTGTTCGAAAACGCCAAAGGAAACAAATTGTGTGTGCCCGTGAGTTCGACACGAAGAAAAGAGAACCGAGAAAGAAAAGCATCCGCGTGGACGCGGATGGAAAAACGATAAAGCAGAGAAGCTTACTGCACACGAGAGAAACGCTCGAGTGGAACAGCAAGCGTAAGTGAGAAAGCGAAAAAGAAAAACACATCAAGTGACTCTACAGAAATGTTTCAAGTCTTTTCTTCCCGCCCCGGCCCATCGCTTTCGGTACGGATGATGATCATCACCCAATGATTGTGGGCACCATGACCACAAGGTCCCGCGGTGCATGCTGGTGCTGCTGCTGCTGCTGGTAGTGGTGGCGCGTAGGTTTGTGGTTTCGAAGCGGCAAAACGAGTGGAAGTGTTGTTTTTTTTCCTTTCCTCCGCGTTGGCTGCCTCTTAAATTGATTAATATTTTACTGTACAGCGAGGCTTGATGATAACGAACCGAATTAGTCGGCGATTGTCTGTAGTACGTTTTTTTCCGAAAGTGCTTCGACAAGCTCACAACGTTCCTAAATGAATATTGCTTAGAGGTGCGCTAGAGTGGATAGTGTTCAACTACATTTTCAATAAGAGTACATTTTTAGTTTGGATTAACCAAACAATATTTGTAGAACAGGGTCACAAATTTGGAACATTAGAGAAGAGATTTTTCATCGTAAGTTTTCTTAGGTAAATCAAGTTGGTGGGACCAATTTTGTGATAAGGCCTGGTGAGTTTTACGAGCACATTTTTTTTTTCATATCAGTTTTTGTATCTTTTTGATTCGAATATTATCTGCATATTTTATGTATAATTCTGAATTGTTTTTATATTTTTTAAATTTAAAATGTGTACTTTAAAACAAATTATTTTGCTCCACACGAACGAGATTTACTTTTATTTATTCTTTAAGTTTTTTTGTACTGAACTCTTCCTCTCTCGGCACATTACCGTTTGCTTTCTTTGCCCCCAACGAACTGGATGCGAAAACGAAAAAAAAGCACTAAGAACACACGAGCAAAAGAAACAAAGCTTGCCGAGTTGTTCGGCAGAAATCAACCACACCACAGACACCACCAGAATGCCAGCAACCCCGGAGTTGGATGAGTCGCACATTTTCCTGTTTTAGCTCCGTGCCGTGCGAGTGCTGGGCTGTTTGGTGGGTTGGGTGGCAGAACCTCCAACACACGGATTCCAACGGCGATTCGTCGGCGAGTCCATAAAAGCTTGCAGCACTTCAGCGCCCGGTTCGAAGCGAAAAACTGGTTTCTGAAACCCGTCGCGCTCGACCACGTATCCGATCCTCCTACCTCCCCCAAAACGGTCGCAGAACACGGCCGTGCGATTGCATCCCGCGCCGCAATCGGTTCGCTTCGAACGACCAGCGGCAGGTATTTAATGAGACCTGGAAACTGAAGTGCGCTCCGTTGAGGAAAAAAGAGGAGCTTTGTCGCGGGAGACGCTCGCAAACGGTCGATTGGAAAGGGACCATCAGCCCATATAAAACGCGCTGGAAAAAAGCCGCCCATCGCTAGCGCTAAAGAGAGAGAGAGAGAGAAAGGGAGTAAATAATAAAAAAAAAACAACTTCCATATATCGCGTCACACATCATGTAAGCCACCGGGTCCCAGAGTTTCGAGTAATGAAGAGGAAATGACGCAACTGGTCGAACCTACCAGCGTCTGTCCGCTCGGGAAACTTCCGACTGGACGGACGCGGCACCGACAAGGGCAGTAAAAAAGGACGAAATTAGCTGCGTCGTTACGGCAGGAGAACACACGCGAAACACGTACACAATACCACCAAAACCGACGCCCCAAAAAAGGCAACCGGAGTGGAGAAAACTCCACGCCACGCCGAGTGGTGAAGAATGGAGTGAATTATTTCAAATATTTACATTAAGTATTGCCCGACTATCATTAGCGAAGTGGTTCGCCGGGGTCCGGCCGCGTTCTCGCACTGGTTTCGGATGGGGTTTTTTTTTTAACGGCCGGGACAATTTCCATAATCAATTTACTTCTTCCGCCGCCCGATCGCCGGCCGCCAATCGGGTGTTGTTCCGGCAGGGACGCACCATTTGTTTTACACGGTGCGGGTTTTTTTTCTCTTCTCTTTTTCGCTCCAGACGACTTGTGTTTTGTTTTTGTTTCTTTCGATTCTATTACTACCGCCCGGCAGCAGCAGGGGCACCATTTGATAATCCGTAAAATGGGTGCCCTTTTTCCCAGGTTCAGGTGGAAACAAGAGATTACGGAGCATGTGGATGGCTCTGAACCATGCTCGGATGGATTTCAAATGGAAGGAAGGCATTATTTTAAAAAAAAAAAGACGCCACTAACAGACAACACCGTGAAGTAGCGTTTGTTTTCGTGTTCCCTGATCGTTGTGTTAGTGAAAAATATTATCCATCAGGAGAACACGGTGCGAGAAAATTGACGAGCAAAGCGCATGGTCTGCCGGGCAATACACTGTTGGACAAATTAATTTTTCTCGTTCTCGTTTTGTTTTTTTTTTTATTAGTGAAAAGCAGGAATGTTGCACTACACAGCGTTATAACACTTCTGTAAAATCGGATCAAAATCCAGCAGCAACAGCGACACGTTTCCCTTTCCCTTTCTCGTGCGATTACTTTGATGGAAACGGTCAATAAAAAAAAATGGAAACGATAACAAGATTAATTATTCATCGTGTGTGCTGGATGAATAAAACACACCCGACACCTTTTCGCTATCACGCGCGTAACGCATTATGCTTACATTATGTTATCGTTGCAGTATGTAATTTAATCGCACCCATCTAGTACGGATTTTGAAAAAAAAAAATATTTCTTCACGCGGTCCGTTTTAATTACCATTAAACAATTAATGTCCTCTGCGCGTTGCGAAGACGCTCCGTAACCTTTCGTCACCAACTGCTATTTTTGGGCCACAAACATTACACATATCAATGACCTATATTGAAAAGGCGATCCCCCAAGCTCCACTCCACCCCATCTGCTCTAGTGCGTCAATTAAAACAAAGATCCTTCAACGACATAACCGGTCGGCATATTTTGCTGTCACAAAAGTCGTTTGGCATTCCGGCACGGAGAGCCGTGGCAGCGTCGAGCCGAGACGCCGAGATTGAGCCGTCAAGCCGCTGACGCCCGTTCTGCTGCCCGTTGTGACGAGGGTAGGCGGGCATTCGCTGCGTTCGGAAAGCAGGCAAAATAGATAGAGCATACCCGAGGCAAGAGAAAAAACACAAAAACACAACGGCCCGTTTCGTGTTTGCTTAAATGCCCGGCGCGCAACATTCCCACCGGGATATCTGTCTGTTGTGCGCGACGAAAGAGAAAACAAAGCAAAGCGGTGTGTTGTTTGTGACAAGCGAGCCGAACAGAAAGATGGATTCTCATAACCATCGATCCATCAGCGGTGGAGTCAATTTCCGAACGTGTGTGTGTTTATATGTGGGTACTCCTCACTTTCATTTCCCTTCGGATAGTTTAATTATGATGCCCGGTATATACCGACATTCCGGTACATTTCGATACGCTCCGAAAAAAAACCCTAGCCTACGAGACAGCGAAGCGAATGGCAAAAGCCATTTTCTTTCGCAACCAAATGTCGGTGCCGTCATCCGGTTTCCCGGTTCGGGAAAACACACCGTGCACCGGGCCGTGGAAGGGAAAATAAGCAACTTCATTTTCTTTACTGTCGGACGAAGTGAAAAGGAAAGGTACGAAAGAAAATAAAAACACACACACACCTCCCACCTCCCCAGCGCGGAAATACGCTACGGCGAACGAGATGGGTTTTTGAAGTTTCAATCAATCCAACCATTTGCATTTAAATCAGCTCTCTTTCACGGCGGTCCATTACCATAGTTATGAGTTTTTAATTATCCAATATATTAATATATGGATATCGCCTTTTTTTCTCTCTGTCTCTCCTCCTCTTGCTTCTTTCGGTGTTCTCCACTTCGCCGGTTGCGATGATGCTTTGGATGTCTCGTTACGTGCTTTAGCCATTTGTCCTGGGATGGGCGAGATGGGCTTGATTGGATAATGGAACGGAACCGACCGGCCGTCTTGCGTGGTGTGGCGTATGGCCGTATCGAAACTCATATTGCGCGCAATGGCATGGAGGAAATGGCAAAAGACAGCGGGACGAGACGGTGAAGGAATACCGAATATTGAGATGCATAGAAAATTATCTCACAGCCCAATAGCGGACACAGGCGTGTCCGGTCGGCAAGCAGCGATGGGGTGGAGTGTGTAATATGAGACGAGTTCCGGGGCGAAAAAAGGGTGGATGGGAAAAACTTTTGCATTACGGAATTCCCCGTCTTCGCCATCATGTCGCCACGTGTGCATGTAAGCGTGCGGGAAGGGTCTGAAAAAAAGGATAAACACTGAAAAAAATAAAAACAGAGCGTTTAGAGTTTAAAAATTCTGATCAGAAAGCTTTCGGTTTTATCAAAAAAATGGAATATTTTGGATTCGTTCGATTTTCCAGTCAATCGACGATGTTTGGAAAACAAGTTAAATATACATTCATTCCTATAAATTCAGGTTAGAAATACTGATATCTAATGCCAATTAAGTAATTAACCTGTAAAGAACCAATCGCCCATTTGTTTTATTAACCGTCTAGAGCTCAAAATCCTCTTAATCAAACCCTTGAGCGATGCTCCTAATCCATCGAAAACGGAACACGATGGTCATGGAGTTTGATTGCGAAAGGGTTTGTGTAAAAGGAACCACCACCTTACCGAAGAGGTATCGGTCTCTAGTGCCCCGGACCCGCTCAATCAAAAGGTGCTTTTTTGCGGAGTTTCTCATGTTGAGCGACACCAGAGAAGCTCATGTTACTGTAGCACTGCATTCGAGTGGATCCGTCTGTCAATCGTCAGGGCTTACGAACAGAAACGTCGCTCAAAAAACGGCCATTCATCTGGTGTCCATGCGTTGCTTCTCGTTGCCGATACCACCGGTTTCGAATATCTGCCTGGAAATTGGTTCCAAGGCGCAACGGGGCAAAGGTGCAAAGCCGCACAGCAGAGGCACGAAACGAAAGAAAATGGGATAAACGAAAAAATGTACTCCCATTCGTGTCGGGTGTAGGAAGGGGCAGAAGGAGTACGTGCAATGGAGTTCACTCGAACGAGAGAGGGACAGAGACACCTCCTGGAGAAGCTTTCTGAAGGTTGATCGGAAATTACTAACCCAACAAAAACAAAAAAAAACCCCGACTACAAAACGGATAAGCGAAACGAAACAGCTGCCTCCAGCCATTTGCCAGGACTTCCACGAACAGCGTACACACAGAGAAAAAAAAAACGCGAAGAATTTGGAGAACGAAAGAAGGAAGAGAGAACGCCGCCGCAACACAACAGAAATCGACCTTTTCCCTTGGCCGGCACCTTTTCCACCCCGCGTACGGCGATGACAACCGAATGCCACCACCATCGAAGGGTAGATATTTTTAAGGTCCCAAAACAGAACCGTCTGGGTATGTGCGTTTGCGTGCTGTTTTTTTTCTTCTCTCACTCTTTCTCTCGTTCGTTGCCTTTCTTTTGTCCAAAATCTATTTCCATCGAGGCTAACTAACCTATTCAGGATATTTATTGGAGGATGGGTCTTTCTCTCGCCCCCGGTTTCGTCCTGCTCGCAGGAGTGTGTGTGTAAGTGTCGGTGTGTGGGAGGAAGCGAAACGGCGCGGTGCGGTTCAAGTTCGGTGAAAAATTACCTTTAACTGAGCATTCATCCCGATCGTACCCGGTGGAGAGAAAGGTGGCACGGAACGTACAAAAAAGAAAGGAAAAAAAAAACTTCGAACCTGTGATGGGTCCGAAATTTGATCCCTTGCCTGTTGGTGTTCGCGCCAGCTCTTTCCTTCCTCCCGTGCCGCACGCTTCTGCTAGCCGACGGTGTGTTTTTAGGGATTTTGGGTATTGTCTTTACGTTCGATTCTTTCCGCTGAGCGGTTGGGCATTCGAAATGGCATCATCATCATCAGCAGCATCGACTTGTTTTTTTTTTTGTTTTTGGTTTTCTTTCGGCGTCCCGTTTTCGGTCGGCCATCTTCTCAACTCCGCCTCAACTTTGTACGGTACGCGGATGATCCGGAGATTAAGTTTCCCGAAGCCGCCCGGCGCACCGATCCCATTCGATCCGCGATCCGTATCACCGCACCGGATAAGCGCTCATCAGCGCGGCGATGCCATTACAATTAATTTAGATTGTGATTTACCAGCTCCCTGAGCTTTACGCTTCGGCCGCGCCCGCCGTTTCGGTGCTCGAGGAGCAGGCCATGAAAATTTACTGTTATGCGCTTCCCGGCCGACTCTAATGTGAGCTTCGGCGAGGGAATGCCGAGATTATTCGGTGGTTAATTTTACGCTCACCGGCTAATGGGCTGGGCCGGGGAACACCTGATTTTTTGGGGAAAGAAAAACGCACGGCGCGCAAAAAAAAAAAAACCACAAAAACACGCTTCTAACCTAGCTTTAGAATATTTCACATACAATTTAAATAAATTTGTCATTCCGCCCCGCACCGACCCCGTAACCTGATCGCTATCACTCACGGCCTGCTTAGATACGCAGATTTGCACGCTCCCGATGCTCCCCATCAAATTATCATCCGAAAAGATGGGCTTTCGGGGCGCGCCCAGCCAACCGGTAGCCGGTCCGGGCAGAATTTGCGCCACACAAGAGTGATTTTAGTTTCGATTTCATTTCGCACGGATTGCCATCAGCATATTTATCCGGGCTTCACGCTTCACGTGGTCGCTGAATCGCGGCAATTACCGCGGCCAGAGCGCCGGTCCCGTCGCTTTCACGGGATTTTGCTTTTAATCAGATGCAATAGTACATTCCCACCCTGGGTCCTGATTTCCCATTGCCGGGGTCGTTTTTGTTTAAAATATGGCCAGCGACCAATTAAACGGCGATAAATTTCCGTCCGCTCAACATTTGGAGGGCAATAAAAGAAAAAAAAAGGAAAAACACAGGAGCAAACGAAAAAAAAAAAATCTTTATACAACCGCTAATGAAACGGTCAAAAGTCGGCCACAGCTAGTCTCGCGCGGGTTTTAGAAGCGCGGAATGAGGGCGGAATGGAAAGGCTTGCGATGAGTGTGTCCCTCGCTTTCCACCGTCCTTCTTTCCCTTCCCGTGCAATCTCGCTTGGCGTATCAATTTCCGAGCATCATCAGGAAATAATCAACCTAAGCATTGGGCAGGCTTATTTTATCTTTCTTCTTTCTACTCGCTCGCCGTGAAGCCGACACCGGCGAACCAAACCGAAAACGGTTCCGAACGCGTTCGAATTGTTCGTAATTTCGGCAAATTGAGGTGGCACGAAAATCACTCGCCCGTTTCGAGCAACCCACGGCTGCACACACAAAGTTTGCATACACTTTGTGCCCGCCGATTATTGATTATTGGCTCTTGACACACCATCCACCGGGCGCCGGTGATTTATGCGTATTTATTTATTAGCAAACCATTAGAGAAAGCAATTTCAGAGTTTAGGCGTCTGTGTGTTTGATTTTGTACTGTGATAATTTGAACTAATCATATTCCTGATGGTGGGAATATTGAAAAGCAAATTTGCATTCACCGAGCAGGACGTCAATAAACCGGGGGTTTTGCGTGTATGAGTGTGCTTTGATGCGTAGTATTTCCGGTAATGTTATGCATGTGGGCTGAAGTTTATGTAGATTATGTTCGGCTATATTTCCCACGGGAATATTTTGGGTCACATTTCTAATAAAAACTGAAATCTGAACCCAAACCAATAATACGAAATACGATATTTGTTGTCATATAATTTGTTAACTTTTCCAATAATGTTCTTGTTAGTTCCACCAGATCTTGTGCTCTGGTCTGGTGTCATTCTCTTGACAGTACCATCCCACTGGGGATATAAGATGATTTAAACGACTTGTGATCACATCACGACAATCCGGTGGGGTAATTGTTGACAAACAATGAAGCAATGTCAAATCGTAATTCGAGCAGATAGTGTTTTAGTTTACAGTAGACAATTGAGTTGTGCAAAGTCGAGCAGATCAAATTCTGAGTTTAATGGTGCATAAAGAAAGCCGATTTGAATGAATATTTTTTTCTTTGAAGATGCAACCAACGATTTAGATTCAGCAATCAATTATGTCTATGTAATCAGCATTGCCTAAAGCATGTGTTGATTACTAAAGGTTTCAAAACGTTTCAAGAGTGGCGACCGTCGCATTTTCTACTTCGCAAAGACCGGTATTACACATCCATCCGGTATCACATGTTCGTATACAAATCTTTCCATAAGTTTTCGTATCGAAAACTTTGAGCATTTGTCTAGCAAAGAATACGGGCGACGGACCCTGATTCAAATCAGTTCATTCGCTCGTTAGCCCTCAACTTGTGTCCAACGAAATGTGTCCTCCCATCCAACTAGACGGCCGGCACAGCTCCCCGACGGCTATTGCAGTTTGTTTAGCCTAACTTCAGCCAACTTGTGCTGCCCGGGCCGGGGTGAAGCAAAGTTGGCTCTAGATAGAGGCTGGATCTGTGGATGCAGGTGAAAAATTAATGTCGCTCAACTTTCCCTCGCTCACTCACGCCTGCGCACGTAAAGTTTCGTAAAGAACTTTACGCCAAGTTTTTAGTGAACTTCGCGGAGGAAACTTTCCCTGTGAAGCGGCAAGTGCACCGCGCGGATGCACCGGGGCAAAGCGGTGCCAAGGGAATTTGTTATCATACTGTTTCCCTTTTTTATTTTTTTTTCATCGCACAAAACTTTCCACCCGGCACATCTTTTAAAAGTCCGCCTCCGAGCGGAGCGGAAAGAAAATGTTAAATGAAAAGTAGTGAGCGCGAGCGCGCTAACCTTAAAGATGTAAATGCATAATTAATGTTTGGCAGCTGCATTCGAACCTGGTAGGGGCCTGCTCGGTACATCTCCATCCAGCGGTGATTTCACTGCCGCTGGACAAAGGAACACGATTAACTATGCAGCGGGACGTTTCCTTCCCATCCTCCTACTTGGCATTGCGGGACGATGCAGCAACAATAAAATAGGAGCTCTGGGAAAATTCGTTCGCGAAAAGAAGCGCGAGCGAACTTTCCTCCATTATCTGATCCCACGAAATGGGTTTGAAAATTGAGCCAGCTTCCCCGGCAGAAGTGCAGGAAATGAAACAAAACTTTCGCCACCACAAGGCCCGGGCGGTCGTGTCAGCACAAACGGTGGAGCAAAACGGGTGAATTTGACGAACACTCCACCGGATAGGAAGTTCTGCCTTTTGACTCACCGGTGAATCGTCCCGGGGTGTTGTGTAGATTTACGATTTCCTCGCGACGAGGTGTGGAAATAAATTATGCTCACTGCGGGTTCCTCCACGCTGTGCGTGTGTATGTGTATGTGTGCCATATGGAGCGTGGAAATTCACGTCCCACCGTCACCAAACGCCGGGAGAGTCTCCTTTCCCGACCAGTAAGCCAGTATGGGAGACACGGAGGCATGACACGGACAAAAAACCCCGGTGGCATGGCGGTGATTGATGCCGACCGTGCAGCCATGTCAGGCAATTCATCGTGCGCGACTTTCGACCGGTTCAAGCTAGATCTTGAACCAAATCCGGCTCGAAGGACCAAAATTCCGAAGCGGAGCGGGAGAGAACGCGACGGGGTTGCGCCTTCGGA
Source organism: Anopheles farauti No. 4 (assembly GCA_000956215.1). Lineage (NCBI taxonomy): Eukaryota > Metazoa > Arthropoda > Insecta > Diptera > Culicidae > Anopheles > Anopheles farauti No. 4. Next base: position 2,309 of record JXWZ01001969.1, on the reverse strand, counting down.
ACGGATGCCAAAGAAAGCGAACGATTGATGGATGGAGGAGAGTGAGAGAACAATTTAAGACCCCCTCTCCCCCGCCATCCTCTTTCCAGTAGCCCTTGGCAGGCCTTCTGGAGCAGAAAAGCAGTCCGGAGCAGTAAATTAACAATGAGAAAAACGCAGTCAAAGTCCGAAGTTGGTAGCGAAACTGGCCCGCAGGGCACGGTCACAAACATCCGCCTCGTTGGACCACGCTGTTCGTCGTCTGTTGTTAATTAAGAACAATCCGTGGCGGTCCGGAGCGGCTCGGAAGCGCGGTGGTCCATAGCGCAACCGAAACCCACCGACCCAAACGACGTCGACCATTCCAGCGATGGACCTGCGCTCCGGTTTTATTGCAACGGAGCTTAATAATACGCTCAGGTACTTGCTTCCGTGTTGTTTCCTTCTCTCCAATTCCTGCTGCTCCAGCGCACGGCGAATCATCCACGGCCGACCTTCCAGAGCAATGCTCCAGTTCGGTGCGGTGTTGCCCAGCCCATCGCGTTCTTCAATTTCTGCCCCGTAACTGCGGGAAGATTAAATTTAATACTCCACATGTTGCGCGGCGTCTGCGGATGTGTGTGTGTGTGTACGGAACCCGTAGCAGCACCATATTCTACACGATCTATGGGATAATTTATGACCCTGTCTTGCGTGGTCCACACACGCGGCACGTCCCCAAGCAGCCGAGGGCCGAGGACCTCCGGCGATGGATGCTACGGCGCGCGGGTGGACTGTTTATGGTTTTTGATGTAATTTTAATATCTCCCTGGTGTGATCGTCGTCGTCGTCGTCGTCGTCATCGTGTTGGACGCGCTTCGTTTAGCTTCACGCTCGCTGCTTTTGGCTCCTCGGGCCTCGTCGCGTACATCCCACATACGCTGGGAAGTTGTTTCTCCATATAGCTTCCAAAAACGAAACACCCGGCACGCACATACACACAACACACGGCAAAACGAGGACACACCTCGTGCGTGATTGATTTTTCATGCCCTCTCGCGTCTTTCTTGCGTTTCTTGCGGTTCCGCGCGTGAGGCAGGATTAGCATCACTTGATCAAACTCCACCCGTACCGCCACCGACGTGAGTCAGCTTGGCCAAGTCATCCGCCAAGACATTTATATAGCCCGCTTTACGACCGGCTCTTGCTGTTTTGGGAGAAAGTCTGCCTGGAAAGGTACATACACATAATACACGGCGTAAGAATTTGTGTGGCGGAAGAGAAGGAGTCTGCGACGCATTTGACGCCGCACGTTTCGGAGCCGGAGCCGAAGGGTAATAAAGTAATTAACTCGCAAAAAGACCACACCACGCGTGCGGTGTTTCTTGGTCCAGTTCTTTCGCATCCCCGGCCATCGTTCTCATCATGCAACCGATGACAGATTTTCGCACCCCTCTCACTCTCTCTCTCTCTCTCTCTCTCTCGCCTGAGTTAATTATCTGATCCAGCCGAGGTTCCAGAAACCGCCACCGTCTGTCGCGTTCCGGAAGGCGTCCCAAAATTGAGACACATTTGGCGGCGGCACTGCCACTGAAAAGAGCAACTTCTGCTACACGCAGCAAACAAAGGGCGCGCATCATTTTCATCTATTAATAATATGTCATACGTGTGCGGCGGCGGCATCAGCCGTTGATTCTGGCGCTTCATTAGCAAAGCCCCCGCGGAGCAACATAATTAGTGTGCGCGCTCGTACGCTCGCGTGAGGTCAGAAAACCGGGCGCATGGAATTTTTATTGCACATCTTGCGAGCGCGAGAGAGGTGCGAGAGACGCACACACACACACACACATACGGCACTTTTAGTGCGGCCACTATAATTGGGCACTTGGCGTGCTAGTTGGGCTGTACGTCGGCCGCAGCCTGTGCAAATGATGGGAATGCTTGTAATGTGACGAGACGTGTGACGTATGGAGACTTCATTTCATATGTTGCCGGCCCGTTTTTAATGACCACTTTATTCCTCCCCCCCGGAAAGGGGGCACGTTTCACGTGTGGACGTGCGGAGTTACAGATTTCAAAGAGCGGCTCAATTACCTCCACAAAAACATGATCCTGATGTTGTATTGTTTTCGCGTGCAGTATGCAGCGACCTTTCCCGAGCCCCTTTTCCCCCGGGTGAAGGTTAGCTTTTGGGGATGCACACGCAAAGGGATGCGTTTTTATTGCCACCAAAAGACCGCACGCAGTCGAGTACCGACTTTCTGTTGGAAACCGACAAAATGTTGTCACAATGTTTTACGTACTATGAGGAGTTGTACTATGGTACTTTCAAATTTATTTATCCACTTTAA
>JXWZ01001966.1:0-16104 GCA_000956215.1 Anopheles farauti No. 4 | reverse complement strand
ACCCGAACCGAAGCAAAACATGCAATTAGATGTAATCAGCCACCTCGCGAAACGGCACGCAAACGGGTAAGTTGCGATCTAATTCCTTTTTTTTTGCTTTTTTTTTTCATTTAGTCTCGATTGTTCCGTCCCTTCTGAATCCCAAACGATAGCGGCCAGGAATGCCTCATTTCCAGAAAGACGACGCGGGGGAGGGGGCAAATGTTTTGCAAGAAAAGCGCTTAAATAAAGCGCGACCATAATGAGCTGCCGCGGAAGTTTACGCTTCTCCGTAGGGTTGATATTTTTGTCCACGGCAGCACCGCGAACCTGTTGCACAAAGGGCAACAAAGGACGGGGAAAGTTTTTCGTTGCATTCTCTGCCCGATGCTTTTTTTTTGCGTGAGTGGAACCGGAGTGCAGGTCGCGCAAAGGTTGCGCTTAAGACACCACTGGATGGTAATGAATTGGTTAATTGTTGGAAAATGTTGTACTTCCAGCCGGGAAGGGCGCGTTTTAAGCCTTGTTCGGTGCGATTTATGGTTTGGTAAGGCAACAGGTAAGATTTGCCTGCAAGCATGTATTTTCTTTCAAAACACAACCGTTCTTTGAAGATTACTACGAAAAAATGTTCCGAATTACGAGCCTAATTTAAATAAATGTTAAATCAAGGTAAATATTTGTCGGATATTTTAGTTTACAAATTAATTGTCTGCTATTTTTAATTTATATTTAACTATAATTCCTGCACATTTTAACTCCTTTACATCCTCATCCTACTAGCCAAGATTAAAATAGCAAATGTTTGTAAAAATTCAAATAAGATGAACGAATATGATATATTTTTAATAGTATTAGATTTTAAATCTGTTAAAACAAATTGATAAAAATAATAATAAATAATAACATAACTTAAATGAAGTAATGAACCGGTTCAAAGGAAATCGAACAAAACCATCAAGCTGGATGCAAAAACCGCCCATTAGAATACAAAACGAAAAAAAATTAATGAAGAGAAAGATAAAAGTGATTATTACATAAGTCTCTTTTCATAAGCGCTTAGGACATTTAGTCGCGCATTTAGTCATCATGGAAGGTCGCCAGTGTCGCCAACCCTCACACGTCACCAATTATGCGACTCGCAACCGCCGATAAAGAAGGATCCTTCTGCTAGGAAAACGTTTACCCAAAACACTGATCATCCTTCGCTGTCGCTAATTAAAGCAACGCTAATGACTATTCCCTTGCGCTGTCCCAAAAAAAAATATATATCTAAAAAAAACTCTGACAAAAAGGTACCCAAAAGTGGGACGAAAGTATTTAGCACACCCAGCGGTGTGATGCTTATGCGAGGGTGAAGGAGCGGGAGCACCCCAAACACCTAATCTTACCTTGGCTTAATAACGGCCGTCAAGTTAGCGGCGGCGAAAAAAACAAAAAAATCGGATGGAAAACAAAATTCGCAGAAACGAGCATCACGAGCATCAGAGGGTGGTGGTCGGAAAATTGAAAGTAATGAAAAAAAAAATCTCACGGTCAAACGCGAAAAGTAATTAATCTTCCAGCGAGTTAATGTAAAATGGCGCTTCAAAGTAGAATGCAAAGGATGCAAAGAAAAGATGGGAAACAAAACATGGACGGAGAGAGCGAGATTCTCGAAACGCGAAAGAAAACGGCCACCCCAAGTACGAAAAGGCGGCGAAAAGGACGGGCGTACGAAATGCTATTCGCCATTTTATTATTTATGGCGGGTAATGTAGCGTGCCGCACCGGTGTGCCAAAAGCTGGAACACGTCAAGCCTGAAAAGGGATGACATAATTTTTCTTTTTTTTTTTTTACTACACAATGTTATTTTACTCATACTTTCTCGAGAGCGTGAAGGTGCAGCGCGCATAATAAATAAGCTTACGTTTTCGGTTTGAGCTTCGGTTTACCATCATTTAATGTGTTTAGTTTGGGCACTTTAAGATTTTGCGTTTTCCCATGTCGTTAAACATTAATGCGAGAAATTGCCGTTCTCGAACGAATGGGAAAGAAGGTTATCAGAGGGCATGAGAATTAAAAATTGAAATTAAAAAGAACGTAACAACCATATATTTGTAACCTATTTGAAAAATAAACCTCCATCTTAGTCACGGTAAACTTAAATTGATTTTAATGCATTGTTAAAGACACTTTTTTGGTTGTTTCCATTTCATTTTATAAAAAATGAAATATTTAAAATTTACCCTTATCGTGTCATTTTTGTGCTTACATATTGAATAATACATTCAAGTTATATTTTTAAAAGATATTTAACATCAATTGAAATAGAAATAGAGACAAAATAATATTAAATTGTCGATATGAGCATTGTATTCCAAATCGCAACGCACCTGGAATGCAGTGGATCGAAAATGAAAAACTCGCTTATAATTATCGCACCACATCGGCTGTTTTCAACTAAAACGATGCCTTTGAAGCACAAACCCTAACGCTGGCATGAAAAGCGAACAAATGTTAAAATGATGCATTCCGACAGAGCCGTCACGGTGCGGAAACATGAAACAGCACTTCTGTAGCGTGCGATATTTGGCGTATATCATTCGGCTACATTCGATCGAAATAATGATAGCAAACCCGATATGCCCGACGGCAGAAAATGGGGCAAACAAAAATAAACTGAAATCAAAATGATACACCATCGCAAACGAACGCGCATTAAAAAGCGTACCAACCCAATCAAATCTGTTCCATTTTGGAGAGTGAAGGTGATGGTACATATCCTGCTCCGAGGAAGGACCTCCCGGGCGCCCGTTTTTGATAACCGTGCCCAGTTCCGCCCGGTGCATCCGTGCTATGCGCGAAACGCACGGTAGTGCATTCATTTTTTTTTCGTTCTTTCCCCCGTCCCCGGTGTACAGGCACGTCTTTTGCAGCCCGCTCTGACAGTGACATTTATGGACGGTTTTGGTCGCAAATTTTCCAACAATATTTTACCCCTGCTCATTTTGGGATTTTTGCACCCGTGTTGGCATTTAAACCCATTCTCCTGTATAATTTTTTCTCGGAGTGTCGCTTTGATCAGACGAATGGTTCATACTTTGATGTTTGTTTCAACCCTTTAGCGAAGAATGGCAAACCTATACTCAACACAGATTAAAGATGTAATAAAAACAAACCTACTTCGATTTATTTTAAACATTGAAACATTCGATCACATCAGACCGTTGAGTGTTTTTGTCCTGACTATTTTCGAGCAGATTTTTTTTTCAGTTTTCTTGCAGTTTTGTTTTGATCTTTCTCTATGGATCTTTTTCTGTTTTTTTTTTGATAAACTTATTAAATGTTAGATTTATTTCCCGATCGTACCTTTCAAACTCCAATGTCAATAAATTTATTCAATAATGCTTAAAATTAATTCCAAACATTCTGCAACCGATACAAAAATAGGCAACGAAGATATTTCACTGGACATGATAGTGGAAAGAACAAAAATAGGTTAAAAAAAAAAACGCGGAAACCGATATCCCTTTTTGATAGCACCCGTTCATCCCGTTCAATAGCGGTGGGATTTATGATCCGTCAACTTGCCTTGCCCGTTTGATAAATGGATTCATTTTCCTGAATGACTTTCGGGCATGATTATCGAAAATCCTTCCCATTCCATCGAACAGGCCCTTCGCAGCGAGTATCGTTTCGTTCGCTAGGGACATACATTTCGAACTATAATCGATACATGGGGCTTTTTTCACAGACATATCGTTAAAATAAAAGACTCGCGCGAGTGCGTCATTTTTATCCTTTTTACAGTAGCCACATAAATCGTCATTATTAATACGCTGCGGCTTCCTGTAGTTATCAGCAAAAAGATGAATAAACGTGATTGCGTTCAATGTAAATGGAAGCACCACGGGAAAAAAAGGAAACATTTTCTGTAAAGCGATCTGTAGATGAACTTAATTCATATCGTTGTTTCACAAACGCGCTTTTCTTTAAAGTCTGTCCCGTTCCACGAAAACGGTGCTCACTCGGTTGCAAAAAAAAGAAGCACACTCGCGTGCCTCGCACACGCTGACACACGGGGTGCAATAAAAACGCGATGAAATGTTAATGTATGATGGCGATGAAAACGTGCTCCGTTTACGAACAGCATTACACCGTCGGAGTGCGTTGGCGTTAAACGAAGCAGACCGTTTGGAGCAATAAGTTATTTGGTAACTGATGGTGGATTCGCTTCGCTTGCCGTCAGCGTATGGACCATATGTTGTTGTAGCGTGGAAAGGGAAAAATGTGCTCCATTATGTATTAGCATATTTTAGAGTGCTGAAAATTTAGTAAGCAAACAGTGGGAGACCAGTTTGAAATGATGTTGAGTGTGGCAATTAGAGAAGATCATTGAGAGGAAGAAAACAGTCAACGTTTGTTGTAGAAGTTTAGTTAAATTCAAATATTATTCTTTTAATTGATTTGTTACTCCATTCACAATAAAGTACAATTTTAATTCTAAAAAAAAACAATTCAAATTTTTTTTTGTAAAATATAAAATCATTTGTTTATAGAAATTCGACTTGGTTACTCTAAATAAAAATACTATTATATATTGCTTCATGTTATTGGAAATCACTTGATGTATCCCAAATTGGTTCTTTAGCATCATCTACGTCTTCACTACTTTCTAGTAGTTTTTATGATGAAGAAAGCGATAATTGATAAATTTACAATTGATTTTAATTGCAAATTTTGCTGCCATAGACATCGACAAAAAATAAATAAAAGCCCTCTTCCAACATTCTTGACATAATAAACGCAATCATAACTCACAACCCCCGTTACATCACCTGTAATAAATCATAAAAATTGCCGTTTCAACCATCTTTACTGCCACCGGTCGCAAAAAGTGTGAATGCATACTCGAGATTAATCGGTTTGCCGAAACGGAAGCCATCAGCAAGAAGATAAATTAATCGACTTTCACAAATTACAAAACGCCAACCGTTCGGCGCCGATCGCTTCACCGCAGCAAGGGTCACCTTCAGTTCGTTCGCTCGAGTCAGGAGACAAAATCGATGCCATCATTAGAAACGCATCGTCCTGGTCGAAAAGCGCACGGTACGGGCGAGCCATTACCGAAGGTTTTCTAGCTTTTTCTCGCCGCGTATCTTCCCGCTTCCCGCATTTGTTTAATTTTCCGCTCGATTTGTACTCGTTTATCATCCACCGTAATACGTACGGACGGTGATTGAAACAAATGGACACATAAATACATCCACACACACACACACACACACACGTGCGCGCGCGCGCGCACAAACACATTCACATCAAGGACACCAAAAAAGGACCCATCCACCGAAACGTACCGAGCGACATAAATACAGGTTCAATTAATTTTCACTTCTGTTTCACTTACCGACACGGCGAAAAGCGACTTCTGGCGTCTGGTTGGTTCTCCGATCCGAAAGCCACCACCACCACTCCAACCGGTGGAAAAACCAATATTTGATTACTTTCCATCTTGCGACAAATGCGATCGCTTTTTCCGCTCACCCGTTCCGGTTCGGTTCCGGGCTAATGGTGGGGTAGATGGCGTCTCCCTGGCAACGATACAGCAGGGTGGCGAAAAGGGGAGAAACATTTTCCTACCGAACACACACTCACACGCACGGTCCAGACTTGAAGCTCAGCCTCTGCTGGCGAGCAGATAAACCCGACCCGCCACTGGCTCTGGTGTGGATGGCGCACCAAATCGTAAATTACCACCATTAAAAATGGAACTTTTTTTTTGTTTTTGAGCGGTCGTTGTTGTTGCCTCTGCTGTTGCTGCTGCTGCTGATGCTGCTTCTGCCATTGTTGCTGATGCCATCGTGATGCTGCACAGTGAGGCCGAGGCCCGCCGAGAGTGTCTTATCCTTATGGCCTACTGCGGGACGAGCCGCAGCGCCGGGATCGATAATAATTACTGCGAGACAAATTACCGCCAGTGACGAAGGGAAAATCAGCCCTCACTGTCGCCCGGCTTGCACGGGGTCGTGATTGTGCCGAGCCCGTTCCGTTTCACCCACCGGCCAGCGGAACGCTCGATGACCCCTTTTTCGAGATGGGAAAACTTTCCAGCACTACTTTGATCACGACTTTGAACGCGCGCCCACTTTTCCTCACTGTTTTTATTCCCCGCTTCGCTCCGGATCGGCAGAAGTGGCCGCGAGTACGTTCCAAACACGCTCGGCCGTACTTCCGGACGGGTCGGGGTCGGCTACGGAGAAGGCGGGCGAGATTTCGCAGAGAGCACCGACCACGGATGTTAATTAATGAACCCTCGACGAAAGTTTGCTCCACGGCCGGCTTCGGTTTTGGGCATGTTCAGGATTGTTAGTGGGACTCCGCCAAGCCCACGGATCGTTCGCCGACAGCGTGATTGCTGTCGTCATCATCATAACTCTTCATCTTGATTAGTTCGTGTACAAAGTTGGCCTTTCTTTGCACGGCTTTATGCACGGCCGGGGCCGTTCGTGTTTGGCCTACTTGGATCGGGTTTTATGAGCCGGAATGTTTGCCGATGATGGTGCACTTAAGAGCCAAGAGCTTTTCGTAAAAAAAAAACAAAAAAAGACATAAGTTGTATCTCTTTTTTATTACTAATTATTTAAAAATCTTTAGAAAATTTTATTCTCACCAAATTTACACTACCTGCGATGGAACCGAATATCGATAATTTATTGCTTAATTATTACCGATAAATAAATTAAATTAATTTAAGTGAACAAACGAGCTCGGCTCAAACACTACAAACGAAAGTACATAACAAATTTTGTCACACAACTTCAAATGAACATTATCTCCACACGCCAAACAAAAACCCCACATCGTTATCAATTTAATTATCCTGTATTTGCAAGCTTCTCCAACGCGTCGTCACCGGGACCGATGTTTGATCTCAATTAGTGTGAGCTCACAAAAACGATTTTCGCCCGGTGGCTGCGGCAAATACCCGACACGGCGAACCCACCGTGTACCTTCCTAGCTTTGCACGGCTATTGCGAAGCGCTTTGGCCGCTATAAAAGCTTCTAGGAATCGTCCTAATCCACATCCCCGGGACTCGGATGAAACTCACCGGCTCACCATTAACTCCGGCAATAATTGTCCGTCCGTTTGCTCGTGCGGTTTGCTGCGGCGAGAGGACGTTACGGCTCTTCTGTCCTGTTTCGGAAGGGAAGGGAAATATCGCCAGCGTCGAGAGCGGTGCTGTTGGGAAGAATCCCTAGCGAGGGAGTGGGAAAAAAGCTCATCCAAAGATGAGATGGTGATGCGCTTGGGTTGATAAGATTAGAATGGATGTAGTGGAGAATGGGTCTTAAACGTTGTCGGTCGTTGTGAAATGATTCCCGTACGCTAATTTGAACCGACGAAAGCAATTAAATTAAAACATACTCACATGACCTTTAGATGAAGCAGCATAGCCATTTCCGCTGAATTTATTTACCGCGAGCGCTTCAAATAATTGATTCCAAATAACTGTTTTTGAACGATTTCCATTTCGATTAAAAATTGATTCAACAAACCCTAGCCTGGTTCGCGGCTAAAGGCATTAACAAATTACGTGTAACTCCACTGAAAAGTGCTGTTGTTTGGTACGATTTTCGCCACTACGGCGTCGCAATCAATTCTGCGCTCGCTCGAATTACCACGAAATGCTGCTCGTTTTCGTCACGTTTGATCGCTGCTTCAAGGAACGCCAAATCCGATACAAACATCACAGCGGCACGAACCGTCTTCGGTTTTTTCGTTTGTTTGATTTGTCGCGATTTCTCCCTCTCTCTCTCTTCCCCTTCACGCTTCACAAACGACTCGAAGCCCAAAAACCGTGCAGCGAACCGTGGCCCGTCTTTCATTACCGGTGCGGCGCCCGGGCTGCAAGTCAACCAGCATGAGCAGATTACTTTGGGAGAAAACACGCACAGGAAGAAAAGCGTTAAGAACTGCTCCATCCACGGGAACGGGCGAAAAGGGTGTGCTTTTGTGTGGAACAATATTTACCCACCGAGATCAAACGTGATGCCGCAACAACGACGAGGTTGATATCGAAACAGTCGAACAGTGTTCACGACAAAGTCTCGCGCCAAAGTGGCAAAGTTAAATGATTTTCGTTTCGCCCGGCTGCTACCGGGCTGTGGTTTTGCGGTGCGAAAGGCAGCGATTTTTCACTGTTCAAATAAATTTGCCGTACGGTACGATACGATGAATAAATCAAAAAGAATATTTATCCTTTTCTGTATGGATTTATTATGGAAGCAAAAGAGTCACTCCATTTCCCACTGGATTGCTCGTAAACAACTCACCGAACACGTGTCGTACTCGATCAAGACATTCCCAGTTCGTCGAATCAATGCGTACTAGATCTGTAAATTATTTCCTAGAACGCTGTAAAGCAGTCCCCAAAGCTACTTCCCAGGACAGTACGGTTGCGTCCGTGCCGAAAGATTTCATTGGAAAGCTATTAAAAGGAGTCGGGGTGGAACTCAAAATTTAATTGAAAGCACTTCATTTGAATACTAACGAAGGTGTAGCGTTCGCTGGGTTTTGGGTGCGTCTTCGGGTGCTGTGGAAGGATGCCGAATGTTTGTGCGCTTGTGTGGGTAGCAGCGGGAGGAAAACAGTGAGCGCCGTTGGTTGGAATATCAATCAAAGTTGCCATGGCCCGCTAGTTGGTACCACCGGCACGTACGTCGAAGTGAGAGTGTAAATGAGTGAAGATTTAGATTGAGTTGACTTCTGACCGTAGTCCTACAGGAGGAAAATAATCCAATTAAGTATTTGGTGTGAAGAAACTTCCTTGCAAAGTGGGGAAGCAGCACAAAGAATTTGATTTTTTTTGCCAAATCAACCACGTGAAGTTCGAATTTTCTAGAAATATTACCTTTTTTTAAACAATATTAAGTTTATTTTTATATTATACATCTTTATTGTCAGTATCAAGGATACTATTATTGTTTTCTTCCTGTGAATTGCCACAGGGACAGAATCTGGCTTAATTTCGGATAAAGCAAGCCATGGAGATTGTTGTTATATAAAACCAAGGATTGAAAAAAAGAGAACAAGAAATGAATAAAAAACAAAAACTATTTTTTTTACAATAACCTTGTAGTAATTATACGCATGCTTGAAAACATTTCCTGTCACATACAGTAATTTTCATTTTCTTAAAAACGAAAAATTTATAATTGAACATTGAAGATAATATGAAATATAAATTAAACCAATTTGGACTACGCTTGTAGGTTGTCTCATGTAAAAGTTATGGAGTTGAAATAAATTCTTTAATTTATTTGTTCATTTGTTCATTTTGTTCATTGAACTGAATGAAGTGCATTATTTTCTCATACGAAATAATTTAAATTAGGGCTTAGACCAAACGTTCGTAGGCGCGTATGTTTTCTTTCAATTTGAGATCATCTAAATCCAACACCATCATCTTCGACTTTTCCACCTATAACGAAACCCTGCAAAAAAGCACTCGCTGTGTTATTTTTACGAGCCAATGCGTTCACGATTTTGTTTTCCAATTTTCAGCTCGGCTTCCCTAAGGGAATTTTGAGGACGACGACAAATCTTTAGCCTTCTCGGTACCGGAAAACACGAATCGCCGGTTCAACAGCGAAGGTAAGGGTGGAGAGTTTTTTTTTCCTATCACACATCATGTCATGTATGGTGCATTAACATATTTCCAACCCCGTAACGCACCCCGTGACGTCAATACGTGTCCTTGATTCGCATCCACTCAGCAAAGGGCCGCCATCTTCACCTGAGGCCGAATTTCGGCGAACACAACGAGCACGTGTGCGTGTCCCCGTGTTTTTTTTTTTTTTATTTGTTATTTTCATTCCATTTTCGCCACTTTATCACGACCTTTCGTCTGATAGCAAATTTGTATGCCCGTGCACGCGAGGCGCGTCCGCGCCCAAAGTAAATCGAAACATGGGAAATCGAATAAGCGAACGGTGTGATTTTCCCGGAAAATCAACTCTAGCTCGGGTACGTCACAACCATAAAATGGTCGTTGTCATTTTAACCAGTTTTCGGGAAGGATCTTGGGAACGATGCTGCTGAGAGCGCCTTTTTTTTAACCGTTCGATCAGTTTGGACAGCGCAAACGGTAAGAAAAAAACGGGGGAACGGAGGATTTCGTTTCAAAAGAATCTATCGAAAAGCTTTCTCTGGGTCGAGGGGCAAGGTAAAGACTATTCAATTTCATCCTAGAACCATCACCATTCCCAGAAGGCACTGTTGACGTCGTGGCGAAATATAAACGATCATTACCGATTGTCTACAGTGAGAGCAACAAACACCGTTTGATTTATTTCTTCTCGAAGAAAGGGCCTGTTTGTGTCTATGGCTCGGAACTTTTGTTCATTTTGTTTTTTTTTCGTTTTCCTCCCTGTAATGTAATAAGTTTTTGGCTGAAACCGAGACGCAACATGGCTCTATTATCGCGCTTCTACTCACTGATACAAACGGGGACCTGTGGGCCGTCTATTATCTAACAGAAAAGCTAGCAACGACTCCATGGATGCTAAAGCGCCAATTTTCCTCACCGGCTGCGAATCTCCCAAACTCCCCGAAGTGGGGCCACGTGCAAAAAAGCATTCCCCCAAAAAAGGGAAAGCAAAATCCTACCATGCGAAAAACGATGACACAAAACACACGCACCCTAATGATGGTCGGTCGCGAACCGACTCATCGAAACGAGCTCGGCGTCGGCACCAGACCGGTTCCATTCGGTTGTGTTTTATTAGCTACGTCATACGTACACGACCGGTTAGTGTCGTACAGCGGGGAAGCGCGCGGGGTGAGTCCGCATTTTGTCGCCTTTCTTGAGACACCCGGTGGCCGTCCGTGTCACATTTTATTTGAACGACCGCAACCGCACCAAACACCGGGCGCCTCCATGAGCGATCGTTCATGCAGTGGCACGCGGGACCGGCTTGAATTTCGAGACGAAATTCCCACCGGAGCCACCATGTGCCACCCACCAAAAGCCTTCGCACTGTTTTTCTTTACTTTACCACTTTTTTTTTGTATTTCTCCCACGCTTTACTGCTCACCGCCCAACACAAATGTTGCACGACCGAATGTGTTGACTTCGGTGTTTTATTTCGCTCCGGCATGATAAGTTTTTTTGTTTTTGCCCGTTTGCTCACACAACGCACATATGGTTGTTTTTGCCTTCTCGTCTCGAGCGGTTGGCGATTGTGTGATTCGCTGGCCAACTCTATGTTGGCTTTTCGCTCAAAAAGCTGAGTCCGTTCGAAGTGCTTATAAAAAATGTCTGAAATAAAATAACATTAAAACACTAATTTTTGCCTCAGTTTCTTCGGAAACAACTAAAAGTGTCATTATTGCTTTCTAAGATTTTTTGAAAAATAATGATATTTTTTAAGAGTATGAATATATGTTTATACTATGTACATTCACAATAAAATAATTAAATGATAAAATATACACTCGCATTTTTTTTCAATATTTTTACTGAAACAATCTTTTCTTCTCTATAAAAAATCATTTCTAATGCCATTACGGACCCCTTGAAAACATCCAGAACACAAACCACATGCACAAACAAGTCAAAAAGTCTCGGAAGGATTAAACGTGAACAATACACAACGCTCAACTTCTGGCGCGAGACGGCTGGAGAATAAAAAAAAACCACCCAACCAAGCACCGTGTCGAATTGACTCCTATGAGATTTTTTGAGCAGAAAATCCAATTAAAGCAATACCGGACGGACAGCTGCAAACGAGAGCGACCGCGGCTTTCTGCGTACGTCCGTACGTACGGCTCGCCGCACTGCATTAGCGAATCATCTGTTTTGGAACCATTTAAACTTCCCAGAAGCACTGTTGCGGTGGATCAACGCGAACCCCGACCGAGCCGAAAGGCTTATATTGAAAAAAAAAAAACAAACGATAATGTACGCACCAGAAACGGCACGTCCTTTCGGGGACATTTGCTTTCCGGTGTGGGTTTGAGTTTGCGACAGCGAACCCACGGAACGACCCTCGACTGCCCGGGAGTTTGTTGATGACGTTGATGGTACTGACAAGCTCGGTTGTTGTTTTTATTTCCCGTCGCCCCACTCACTTAACCTACATTTGAGGTTGCTTCACGCGGGCTGGTCTAGAAACACGACACGTAGGAATAAATGCAAGACACGTATCCCAAATAAATCACGTAGCACACGACCTTAACTCTGGGGAAGGATGATCACAACGGAGCGAAGGGGAACGCAGGAGCGAAAAAAAAGAAAAACCAACAGAAACGGCAAAGAAACAATAAGGGGAAGGCCTGACAGTGCTTCATCAAATTGTCACCAGCGCCGACGAGCAGATCGGAGCCGGGCATGTGTGCCGTTGATGTATTGGAAGGGATAAAGTCATACACTCCGGGTCTGGGTCGACGTCGGGAATGAAAATAGATTGTAGTGTTTTAAATTTATTTATCCCCGGAGTGACTGTGATTCATGCACTAAGCCCTTGGGTTGGGTGCCCGGAAGGTCTTGAAGAAAGTCACAAGAAACACTCGGATCTGAACGAACTTTCTGATGGAGAATGTTTCGAGAATGTTCACCTCGTTCGCGAACGATTTAAGGATTTTAACAGCAAGCATATGTTTCGCTGGCAAACGGCCAGATATTTCAGGCTCACAAAACACACCTCGCGTTAATTAGCTCGTTATGTGTAGTGATTATTATACAGCAGCATATCCGTGCCCTAATCATTGCATCAATTGTCGACGGTGGCGGTTTGGCGCCGGTTCGTGATGGGGCAATTCAATTCCCACCGCTGACGCCATCCATTATTACGTCACATCGGTCGACCGCACAATCAGCACCGAGTGCGTCTTGCGATCCGACGCGGCAAAGGAACGAACATGCGATACATTATTCAGCGTCTTCGTGACGAGATGCGGATCGAGCGCCAAGCAAGGGGTTCCATGATGCAATGCAGTCTCGACGGTGGTACGACATCTTTCCTCTACTTTTATCCGCACGAAAAACCGACACAAGCGACCCACTTTTCGAACGCATTCTCTAATGTAAGCAGTGCTGTTTTCTGAAGCATCGTAGCACGCTGTGGCGTAGGTTGCTTACAATCTACCCCATTTTAATGCTGAATGTTTCCATAGCCTGCTTAACGAATTTGGGGAACTCACAGGAGAAGATTTATTTTAAACATATGCATTTTTAAGCACATTTTTATGTAAATTGGGAAGTCTTATACCTCCTGCATTGAAAATAAATAAAGTTGAATTGAATGTTGCATACTGTAAGTTTGTAACAGTGTGAAAATATTACAAGAGTTACTATGAATACAAAAAAAAAGCATTTTTTTCGATTTGTTAAAGGTTCTGAGAAAAATTGTGAAAAAAATGAAAATAATCAAATAAGGAAATACGTCATAAAACAACCAGTTTAATTGAAAACAAAACAATCTTACAAAGAAATTTTAATAAAATAAGATAAATTGTGTAAATAAAAAAAAATTAATTTAAATACACGGAATCCTATATGATTTTGAAAATCATTTAAAACTATTAGACAAGTAAATTCGGTCTAAATACGGTATGTTAAAAAATTAAGAAATCTGTTTGATTAAAGTAGCCCATTTTATCCTGAAATATGTTTAATTAAAAAAAAGTTCTTCAAAGATTGTGAAAAGGATCCCGCAACTTACAGGACTATATCCAATTTCCCTCTGAACACAACCGCAAACTACGATCGGTATCTGCACGAGCCTGTGCTGAAAGTTTCTTCGGCCTAATTGAATGATAATCTTCTTGTTTAACCTTCCGGTCTAAAGAGCTTTCCAAAGTTTGTCCTGTCGCTCCAGTGAAAGGAAAAACATTTCGTACATGTACCTGCTTCGTACTAACACTCACCTGCTCGACAAACTTCTTAATCATGTCTTCGCAGGATAATGCTCTTTCTCTCTCGCGCCTTAGCATGCATATTTACTTGAACTGTACATACAAGCATGCCGTTCTCTTTTTCTATCTTCATCTCGCAACCTTTGGTTTAAACATAATCTGGATGCTTAATTAACGATTCCAACTAAATATCATTCCCCCTGGCCTCCGGCAAAGAGAGACTTGTTAAGATGCGTCTTAAGGCTTCCCTTCTTTTTTTTTCTTGCTCACCACCGATTCTTAGACGCCGGAGAACTTGTACAAATAACACCCAGCAAGCGTTTGAGCGCATTAGGCACGAAACTATAATTATCGTTCGCTACTGTATTCATTTGTGCCGCACTTTCTGGTCGGCCTTTGGCCTTTTCTGGTCGGGCACTTGGTTGACTCGGCTGTGTAGGCTTACCGGCTTTCATTTGGCAGCCTGCAGCCTCATTAGTGGAGGATTAAGGCAAGCCACAGAGCGATTACAACGACTAAACAAGTGCGCTGGCACTAAGGGAAATGTGATACACAAGGCTTTTGAAATTCGTATTTGAAAGACGTTTTTTTTTGCATGGAACAGTTCTTCGAGAGCATTATTATTTAATTCCATTGTATGTTTGATGACTTCCCAGTGAAAATAGATTGCCGATTTAATTATACCATTTCCATGCTATTTTGAACTTTTAAACACTTTAACCGTAATGCGTGCGATCTAAACATGTGTTTAACAGCAAAGCTTACAAGATTACCAAACACATAAACACCCCCAAACTGATGCGGGTCGTTCTAATCGCCCTAACTTACACCGGACGTGTGAAAAGTTTTAATTGTTTCGTCCAATCCAATTACGGCGACGCCTGCCCTCAAAACACTCATTTTGACAAATGGTCCGCTGAGTCTTCGGTTTCCGACAAAAAAAAGCTCGTCGTCGACGGGGGGGGGGGGGGGGGGGGTAAAAAGCTTATCAAAAATACCACCCCGTCCACTGTTCCGCCGCCTGCCTAACTCAACTAACTTGTGATTTTGTTGGCCAACGAAGAAAAAAACCCGAGTGGCATCGGTGTGAAAAGAACTTTACAGACAACATCACGACACCGGTGGGACACAACATTGAGACATACTTACCCACCGAGATCGCCAAAGGAGGTCGTTTTTTCCCCGTGAATGGGTGGCTTGGTCTGTGTTAGTGTGCGTGTGTGTTGGGTGGGAACAAAAACCCCACCGCGCGACGCACGTTCCCGGTGTCGGGTCGAAATGATGAATGGTTCGCAATTTGTAGCTAAAACGAACCTCTTAATGATGGGTCATCCATCCAGGGCGGTTGGCGCACGGTCAGCCGCACTTTGGTCGAGATTTTTGTGGGTAAAGTTTGCGACGCAGTGTTACCCGCACTACATAGCGGTGGGTGGATGGAGCGGTGCACTCCAAACTCCTCCCCAGCCCCGACATTTGCCGCAGAAGCACACCGAATTGATTGTCCCCAGCGGAATGTGGCACATGAAATGGATACGTTTCATTCTTCGCGTCGAATGGAATGGATATTTTTATCAAATATTCCAAGAGGAATCTTTTTTTTTTTGGTGAAGCTCGTTCGTACTCTAAAGCGATGGCTTAAAGCTGTGCTGTTGGAAAAGGACATCAAACGGCGAGCTCTGTTGTGGGTAAAACTTAAACACAAACCGTTTTAAATTAAAGTCCTCCTTTTCGATGAGTTTATTACAAACCGTAAGATCAACATACATGAATTCCATAGCTGGTAGAAATCATCTTTAAAAAAAATGTCTCCCATTAAAGCACACCGAGCGGAAGATTTCCCATCCGAGCATCGACGAGCATCTGTCACGTGTACGGGCAAAACTTTTCCGCCCGGAGCACCCGGAGCAAACGCAAACACAGGCGATGAGCGTCAATAAATATTTATCGTACCGGCCGGGTCGCCCAGGATGTCGCCTGCAAGCCGCACGATGAGAGATTGTTTGTGCATAATGAAAGAGCGAATTGAATTAATTACCAGCGACAACTCGCCCCAGCCCCCTTCCCCCCCGAAGCGAAACACCCGCCGGCCGTAGCAAAGCGGGCAAGATTACGAAAAGACAACATTTCCATAAATCTTTGCCGTTTCCGGTGCGTGACGACGCCGGTACGTGCATGTGAGGTGGCAAAAGTTTAATAATAACCGTGATAAATTAAAGGTCGT
>JXWZ01001964.1:0-10416 GCA_000956215.1 Anopheles farauti No. 4 | reverse complement strand
ACACACACACACACACACACACACACACACACTCCGGGGTTGATTAATGTCCGTGTTCGCTTGTTTGCGTCCCGTTGATGATGACACTCGGGACCACTCTCGGGAGCAAATGAAAGTCACGTTTTCGGCTACCCCCGGACTTTCCGGACGGGGTGAAACTTTGCAACTAATACTTTCTTGAAAACTTAATTTATCATTAGAGTGTTTCCGGTGGCTTCGGTGGCCACCGGATCTGGGACAGGCGGGTGCGTCCAGCTTGTGCCTTGGCTGCCGGACTTTACCGCTCGTTCGTGCGGCACTGCACTGCACTAACTACATTATGCCGGAGTTTTTCCCTCCGGTACCAGCGTAAAGGTCGTAGTTAGTTTGCAGTAAGTTGTTTTCCACTGCGTCTCCGCTCGGTGCCGATCGTTCCTGTGTGCCGTTGCCGTCACGAAGGATGCCGTCGGAAGGATGACGCTCGTTGCGGATAATCCCCGTATATACAGATACATGGCGTGCGATGATAAGAAATCAATTCTGTACCCTATCGAAAGCGACCGGTGTGTTTTCGTGTTCCCCAAGTGTCGAAGCACACCGAAGACGATTAGGATGGTTTGCTCCTCGTAACTTAACGGCCGAGTTTCTTCGCCGTACTGAAAGCGTTCAGAAGTCATGTCCGATCGGGATCGGTCTGTTTTGGACGCATTTGCATTCATATCGCACCTCCCGGTTGGGTGTCGTCGGTGTTTTGCGTGTGACACCCGGGAACCAGCCCCGTGCAGTCACTTCGTTCGAAACTTTTCGATACCGAAAAACTTCAACCATGTCCATTAGGAACGACGTGGTGCTTTTTTCATCCTTCGTCATTGCACTGTGGGCCAGTGGAGAACAAATTGGTGGACATTCACAGTGAACAGGAATCTGACACCATAACTTTTCCTTATTTTAATTGGGTTGGTTAAGGCGAGCTGGTCGTATGATATATTTATTATTATTTATTATTCGAATATTATAGCGTAAAACTTGTAAATGGCAATTTTATTTGCGGGAAGAACGCTTTAATCGAAAACATGGCTCATTATGGGCTAGGCGAAAAATCGTACAATTTCCTGATTTACGGTGAAATTTAATTCGATTATTCCGGATTTCTTTATCCCAAATTCCAGTGAAATTTCTGTTCAAATGTAAATCATTAAAAATGTTTGCACTGCATTAAATTGTAAAGAAAATTCATCTAGTTTTTCTTTGAAAAAAGCATGTATTTTTAAATTTTGAATCTTCTCCCGTTTTACTCCTGGTCAGTGGAAACTTCGGGCATGATCAAAATCGATTGTTTACCGTTTGCCATCATTTCGTCTAAACGCTCCTCATTATCATCCAATTACTACCTCACCAGCCAGGAACGATCCAGCCTCACATCCCACCGTGCGATTCGCTTGGAATCGTATCGATAAAATCTTCGGCGAAATCCTTCGTTAGCGGGCGCGCAAACCTGCCAAAGCTGTTGCCCTTCCGCGCGAGCAGCCAATTTCCCAACCCGACGCAGTACTCCCCGGGCACTTACACCGGTGCGATGATAACAAATCGGCGCATTCGCTTTCTCGGGATTTTCGTCTCGCGTTTTGACGAGTTTACTCGGAGCTCGTCGATCGTAAGCGAGTGTGTACGCCCCGATAAGCGATTTGTTGATAGAACGTTTCGATAGCAAACTTCGCGGGACCGTCGTCGTCGTCGTCGTCGTTTAGGAGATATCGATAAACGCGCGTGCAAACATGGTTTCCAAGGGGCTGGTGTCTCTTAACTGCCTCGTAGCGAAGTAGCGTTTTGTGCTGGTTACGCATACATCTTCGTCTCTCGACTGTTACACAATGTTTAAACGCGGAGTTTCAATTCGCGTTCGCGACTGAGTTGCAAGTGTTTGCGTTCGCGACACACGGTTTTAATCACTGCAGCGTCTCTCATCTTCACTTTGTTCGTTATTAAATACTGCTACTGCTTCCTAGCTCTATTAAGCACCGTAACCGGTTTCGACAAACATTATCATCAGCGTTCTTTTATTTCTCAACGGCATCACATTCACTGCCATTTACGCTGGAACGCTCTCGCACGTCGTTCGCGGCGTCCGTCGCCGGTGCGCAACATTATATTTCCATACAATTAGTTTAATTTACATGCAGCCGACGACACACGAGGGTTTTTGGGCCGACAAATTCAATTACAATACCGGCGTCAACGGTGCCATGCCTGCAAACGGACCGCTCGCGATACCTGGATAGAGAAGGAATACGGTTTTCGCTACCTTTTCGGGGTGTGACGTTGCTCCTGTCGCCTTCCAGTCGCCGCCCAAGTGCCATTACCATGGGGCTACCGTGTCCGTTGAAGTGATCTTTCAACGATGCAGCACTCGTCCACGGTTGAAGCTGACACACGCGCCCGAGCGGACCAGCCGAGCTGGAGGAAGAATATCGATTACAAAGCGAACCTTCGTGTGTCCTTCCGGTTTGCTTCACGGTTGCGGCTAAAGCTCGAGCGTGTTTGGTCCGGTCGGCTACGTCTTAGAACCTGCTTCATCCCGACAGAAGTGTCTGGACGATTGCTTGCTGCCCTGCTCCCGGCTGTCGTATATCCTACCTAGCGTAATATCCATCGTGACGGCAAGGCACCGGACCTAACGAGCTGGCAGGAAATAAAGGCAAAGATCAGAGAGTAAAGAAACCAAAAAAAAAAAAAGGTTGGCGACAGACAATCGAGGCAAGAAACAAGCAGTCACGGATGCAATTATGTGCACTGCACCGTGAATGGAATGCGAGTACGTGATTTCGCAGTTTATCGCATTGCCATATAAATTTATCTCAACGCGCGCGGTCCCGCCAGGGAGGCCTTCCAGGGAGGGTGTCCACTTCGGGATTGCCTCCCACGTGAACCGGAAGCGGCGGCGTTGACCCGACGGTGTTGGCGCCACTGGAGGCGGCGTTTGGGAGACCGGTATTGAAAAGAAAAAATAGACCACCGACATATCGAGCCGTGTGTTGGTGTCTGTGCCTGTGTAAAGTGCACTCCGATAAGCAGCTAGTGTGAGACGAAGTCCAACTGAAACACACCAGAACCACACGTAACACAACTGTCAGCGAGATTGTTTTTGCTATCTGACTTTTTCCCTTCCCCCCGTGCGATGCGGTTTACGTGCCGATTAAAATTAAACCTACTCCCGTGGCGCACAACGACGGGTCCGCTGGAGGCACGGGCATCTGCGATCGATTGCACCGAGCCATAATTTGCTCGCAGCCGCGAGGGCTTCGCAAAAACGGACTCGTTAATTGCTTTCGACAGCGGGTCTCGCTCGCGTTACTTTCGGTCGCAGAATGGTCTCATCGATGTGGCGTTAATTTCGGTGCCGTTTATCGCGTGGTGATGATGGTGGCGATGATGGTGTGGTAGCTTGCAAACTTCGCAGCGGGGTTCTTTCAGTGTGCGGTTGGAAGATGAAATCGTTTGGTAATTAACGCGTTTGAAGTTGCTGATAAAATAGCGCTTGGGTGAAAAGTCCCGAAACGAATGCATTTTGCTGCCTGATGGAATTCTGGTGGAGTTTATGGTGACGATATTCATATAATCGTTTTTTGGTTCAAATTTTATAGATCGTTTGTTCAATCATTAATTTTACGTTGTTTTCGTTTAACAGGAGAATATTTTAAAATGTTATCCCTCGTAAAGTTTGAGAAAGAAAAAATATGCTAAGAGCTCTCAAGCGAAAGCTTACCGATGAAAAGTTTTTATTTTTTACAGTGATTCGTAATAAGGGGTTTTTTCAATGCATCAAAAGCAACACAAAATGTTTAGCAAAAAACATATTTTTTATAAAAATTTGTGAGCAAAAGTGTTGTTTTAATTGATTTTTGAAGCAATCGTCCATCCAATAATAATTTGTTTATTTTGAACTCTATTTTTTTCAAAATTTTAAGATATCTTCGGTTTGTTAATTAAGAGCTAAATATCTGTTTAATTTGTCAACAGTAATTTGTGTCAACAGTTCTTTTAATTTGCCAAGAAAACCATTTTCCCAACACAATCCAGTCCCCAGCACTCTGTACTCTTCCACTTACGAGCTCATCTGGCAGCCATCGCGCTCACCTTGAGCACATTTAAGGAAATAATCAACATAATGCAACATTCTTGACGTCCTCAATGCCGCCCGGCCGTTCAGGCCTGCGGACGTGACTTGGAATTTACACGCAGCTAACCACATCTATCGGTAACAACTCCCCGCTCCGCACCCACCGTGCGTTCGGGGCGAGCGGTGTGTGTGCGCGCACACACACACACACACACATCGGTTAGCGGTTCGAGTGTGCCTTTGCGAACAGCAATATTTATTGACTTGCACCGCGACCGGACCACCGGGAAGCGATGGCGAGGCTGGAGGGCACATGGACAGATCTCGGACACTAATGCAACCGGACGTAAATGCAGCTGGGTGGTAAATTTCGCGGTAGAACGGCGGCCACAAGCCGTTCGTGTGCCATTTTGTGTGACCTTTTCGTGCGGCGTGTGCTGCCCGTGGAGGGTAAAGGGCAGAGGGGTTTCAATTCAATACACCCGCGCCACCACCGAACCCAGAATGGTGCGATTTTTGTGTGTGTATGTGTGTGGGTTGCGGTTCTTCGACTAATCGGAACGTGTCTCCCGGGGAACGAACACGAAACGTCCTTCAGCTGCAATTGTTCTATACTTAGCCTAAATTTATCTCATAAATCAGAACATGCTCCCAAGGCAAGCAAAACAAAAAAAAAGAAAAAAAAAGAAAAAGAACGAACGAAAAGCGGAGTTGCAGCTGCAGCTGATAGTCATTTTTATTGAGTTGTTTATGGGACGTGTGGTGGTGGGCTTGCACGGGTGTGCCGTCCGTGTTCGTGGAGCAGCCAAGAACGGCGACAACACGCTTTGTACTAGGCGCGATCGGAAAAGGGAACCCGTTGGTGGACTATTTCCACTTCCTGACTTCCTTCGACCCGGCCCCAGAACCGGTTTTCCGTGGCTTGGTGCGGAAAACATGCGGCACCACCCGTCACATCCGTCGAACGAGGGGAAGATCGGGCACACCAACGGCGCAAGTGTTGACTTGGATGACGGTGGTCGCGGCTGCTTGCGCCATATATTTCGCCGGATGCGATTTGTTTCGCGTGCGATGGAGGCGGCGGCGGTCGCATTCTCGTAACGTGTCTTTTGTAACGGCGGAAATGCCGATCGTTTGTCGATCGGTGGCAAGTGTTGCCCGCTGGTGCCGCTCGTGTTCGGATCGGGTTTGAGTCATCTTCATAACCGTTGGTGCCGGCGCCTGCGTTTCTGCGAACGGAACCGGCAATGTTTCCCGGCAACGGTCTTAAGCAAGGGCGGCTAATGCGCGCGGGGCATGTGCTTGTTCTGCCGGTTTGATGAAATAAATCGCTCGGCTAGGCATGCCGTGCGCACCGCACGCGAACAAGGCTACTTTGTGTGACGTGCCGTACGGGAGGTAATTTTGATGGGCGGGAGGTGCTGCTGCGTGCAGATGGTTGCTATTATTGGCGCCTGACAGAATAAATAAAGGTTCTCGTGCAGCTTCCTCCACCCAATATGATTGAACAAAGGTTTTTCGTGAACAATTTTTACCCATGCGAGATATTTTCCAAATCGTAAATTAAAGGTTCTTAAAGGAAATTTTAAAATCATTTGCATATTTTAAACACTGAAAATCTTTTGAAGAAATTTGAAATAACTAAAATTGATAGACGGTGATTAGAATTCCATCTGCATATTTTCAAGAATCATCTGCGTATTTTAAACACTGAAAATCTTTAGAAGAAATTTAAGAGAATTAAAATTGATTTTAGCGGATGATTAGAATTCTCAAATATTTAAATTTATCACAAAAAATGTGTTACATTATCGTTAAAGATTTTAGAAGAAACATTGTATCAACATTATAATTATGAAAGTATGATAAATTTATTACAGTGCTAAGTAAAGTTTAAAATTTTTAGAGCTTTTTTTAGAAAGCCTAAATTGTTATATTCAAGCTTTTTTTGTTGTTGAAATATTGAAATAATTTCTATTCGTTTTGACATACATCTCAAACATAAAGCAAACTTCCATCGCACCAGCAAACGGGCTCAATCCATTGTTTGGCTCCGATTTACTCAGCAAACATTGGGAAGTTAAGCAATTAAAACAAAACTTAAGTAATCCCTGCCCATTTTAACCATAATCAAAACCATTCAACGAAACAACCGTAGTGGGTCGGGCTGCTGGCACACGTCCAAAGTTTGCAATCTAATAATGCAGATTTGGCTGCAATTGCGCCGCAGCACCGGGCTGCTATCAAATACCGGGCACACCGGGGCCGAGCATCAGTTTGGCCCCGTCCATCCCGAAAAAACATCCAACCGGAGGAAATCGAATTTCTCATCGCGCAGCGCCCGATGGCCCAGCACTCGAGAGGGATCAAGTAATTACTTTAATGCTGCAATTTAATGCACAACCGCACACATACACACACACGAAACACGCAAACACTTTTCTGGTAAATCCCTTTCGGAGAAGAAGTTTTGTTGCGGTTGCGGATTGTTTCGTTTCGATGCGTTGTGCGACCGTGCGCCGCGTTGTTGTCTTTAGTGATATTTGCAGTCCAATTGCATGCGCTCATTGCACGAGTTTTCAGCACCCCGATCCCTCCTCCCTTTTCCACTGTCGTATCGGCCAGCCGGTCGCGTGAAAGAACCGTTTTATTTCGCTATTCAAATGAGGATTATCGTTCCCAGACATCTGTGTGATGTTGACCGTTCACGGTCGTTATGTGCAGTTATGTGGCGTATGGTGCTGCCCGCTGCTGCTGCCGCTGCTTCGACTGCTTCATGCGACCGAAAGAAAAGAAGGCCAAATGGTGGCAGTTTGAAGAAGGGATGATGGTAAGAAAATGCGCACATCAAGATCGACGCGTCGCTCCAAATTGAGCGAGCGAGTGCGCCTTTGTTTGCGGCGGACGGAACAGAGGAAGCGATTCATGCGTACGTCTTGCCTTTTCCCGGCTCCCGCGATGCTGCTGATGTGCTGTGCCTGATGAATGTGCAAACATGGGTTTTCGGGCCGAATTTCGGCGTTTGTTTGCAATTTTGCAATGATGCGCTGTGGGTGAACGCTAGCGAAAGACAAACAGTTAAAATTGGTTCTATTTAGGCGTGAAATAGGGCTGGAATTTGTTGCTAGACGAAGGACTGAAAATAAGCGGCAGTTTAGTAATTCTCTTTTTCCGTTGAGATTTTTTATTTCATGATCTAGTTTTTTTTTCTATGTTCGAAATTTATTCCAGCAAGCTTCTCGCTGTTTAACTTTTACTTAATGTTATGTATTATTAGTAATACTAAAATTCTTTGTCCATTATACTATCGATGCTTCACGCTTAGAATATTCGTGTTGATACTATTTTATCGTTTTTCTTTTTTCCTTTAAGTATTTCGAGAGATATTTAATGGAGAGCAAAATAGTAAAGTAAAAGTTGTAAATTGAATCCAATATAAAATGTTTTTCTCTCAATATTTTTTTCTTAAATATCATTGAAAAAATGAACAAAAATGATTTCCAATTTTTTTCTTTTTACTATGTATCATACCAGTAGGAACACTAGCTGCAACAAGAATCTGTTTTTATAGCTTAAAAGTCAGGTTTGTTCACCAAAACTGGATGTTATTTTTGATTCATAAATGGTAAATATTTAAAAGAAAAGCTAATAAATATTGTATGCATTCTGATTCGTTTGGAATTGGGCCAGTCACATCCAAATCCTTGTTTACAAATTCGATTCGATAGTTTAAACCCATACGGAGGAAATTATGCAGATTTTTATGAAATGAAAAATATATTTAAATATTCACCTAAACAAATCCACCATAACGAAGTGTCCTTTCTGGGCTAAGCTGGTGTATAATGTCCTAAAACCCATAATTAGTCCTCCGTACCACGTTGACCACTGGCGCAGGTAGTGCAGTAGCACACACAAAAACAACGAAATGGAAAATAAAAGCGTAGAATAAATTTGTGTCGACCGAAGGTGATACAAAAGCGTTCGGACCGAGCCGGTGAATTTATTTTCCACCTCTCTGGGTCCGAAAACTCTTCCCACCGAATCACCCGAAGAAGAGCTCCCAGATTGGTTCGTGTGCAGTCGGCAAATCGTGTCCCATTTGTCTCCGCCCCTTCCCACGACTGGAAGCGCCCTCCATCCTGGTACGGGAATGGGAAAATAAGGGAAACAACAAAAGCGAAACCGAACGCCCCGGAGCGAAGAAAACTAATGTCATGGCCAGTTATGTTAAATTATTTTGCTTTGACATGTTAATGCAGTGTAATTTGATATGGAAAGATTTTCCTAAACTCTGCACACCGGTCCCGGCCAGGGGCAGCAGCAGAATGGTAGGACCTTTTTTTTTATTTGGCTGTGGATGCTGAGAGTTGAGCAAACAACAACAGTGTCCAGTAGTGCCGACCGGATGAGTGTGGTACCTTTTCCTCTTGATCAACCCAATCAACTGGCCGCTATTACGAGTGGAAGTTTTCACGTGCTGTTATGGCTGCTGCTGGTGTTGTTGTTGATGGTTCCAGCTAGTTTTTCCACCTGTCCGACCGGGTGGTAGGCGAGTGTATTTTTTGCTGTTTTAGTTCGCTTCTGGACTTTAGGAGTTTCGGGTCAGCGCAGCCTTCACTTGCGCACAAACCTTCCCCAAACTTACCGTAACGCTGGCCGGAACCGTTGTTTGCTAGCGTTGGAAAGCCACCGAAGGGAAACGAAACCCGGAACCGGTGGTTGTCCGGGGGGGAATGTTTTTTTTTTATCTCCAGCGGTAAGCTGCATTTACCACCAGACAAGCGTGCAAAAAGGTGGAAAGAATAAGAAAACAAAAGAACTCCCCGCTTTCGCTTCCGTTTTCCGAGTGCTCGGTAGTGGGTGTGGGTGAACTTTCCGGTTGTTTCCTTCCCGCTTTTCTTCCGTGTGTGTGTATAGCTTGGTTTTTGTTTGGAAATTTCTTCCCATGCGGGAAAACAAAGAGCCCGTTACGGTTGCATTCGTTACGGCGGAGCGTATCCTTTACATTATGCACTTTTCGGACCCGGACTCCGCTCGGTTGTCGCTGGCGTGCATTTATGCGTTCCGCTCGGGGTACCCCGTTGGGTTCGGAAAAGGATAGCGCCCCAATTGTTGTGACACAGTCGTGTGGGCTCATAATAAAGGTGCCACGCCACAGAGCGCGGTCATTATCACGTCCTGCTGGATTCTGGAATCATCTTAGCGAAACGAGGAATTTACGCTCCCCTGGGAATGGGTCCACATGAAACGTGGAGCTTGATTTAGTGCACTTAGAACATTCCACAGTTTTGCCTTGCACATCTCCCGCATTGGAAATGACGTACGCAAATCCGAAATCTTCACCGTGGCTTAGCTATTGGATGGAGCGAAATAGAAAAGAATAAAACACAAAAATACACTCCATCGCGGTCCGCTCGTAATTAATTAATAATCAAGCACAATCGGAACACAAACGTTAATTGATTTATCATATTTATTATACCATCGCGGAGCGCCTAAACGCAAGATGAAACGCCTCACATCGCTAGGAAAATGATAATTTCCTCCCACGAGCGAAGCGCGTAATTAATTAGCGAAATTTGGATGCGATATTTACCGATACCCGCCAACGCGCACTGGCGTGCTGTTTAAATAGTTGAAGATTTCTGTTTTTTTTTTCTCGCCCCCGTGATACGCCACCGTTTTGTGCCCGTTTTTCCCTTCGCGTCTATCTAATGACGCACTGGCGAGGGGGAGGACAGGTGAGGGAAAGGAAAATCGTATAATTATTTAAGTGCGTGTGCTATTGATCAATTAGTTATTGATTACGATCGGACGAAAGGGTGCGAAACGTGAGTGGAGATGCAATTTATGACGATTTTGAACAAATCATTATCGGACATCGCTGCCAGCGTGTGTTTTGTTGCAATCCGGTATGTTAATTTGGATCATTATATATTAAACCTTGTTCGGGGCTTCATGCGCATATTTATCTGTGATCTTTTGCTATGATAGCTCGATCTGTGAGTGGATGATCATTGTTTAGTTCGAAAAAAATGTTTTTTGTTTGAAAAGATCAAAAGTCGGTGAAAGTAAAATCCATTTTACAGTTTACAGAGTATGTAGAATTATGAACCTTCTTACTTATGTTAAAAACAAAACAAAATTTTCAATTGATTTAGAGGGTACCTTTAATAATCATTCTTTAGACTTATTGGTTAAAAAGTTAATGATAATTCCATTCTTAATAGTTATAAATCTCTTAAATAAGGATTTAAACTATTCATTAAGTGTTGATGCTATACAGATTGCATACCTTTTAGCATCAATGAGTTGAA
>JXWZ01001963.1:0-18454 GCA_000956215.1 Anopheles farauti No. 4 | reverse complement strand
TCTCTTTCCCTCACTCCCAAATACACGCACTCCGCGATCGTTTATCGTTTTCTAGTTGCTATTTTCTGTCCATTAATGTTCCTCTTTCCCGTGTTTTTTTCTTTCTATATTCCAGATTATTGGGAACGCCGCAGCCACGCACACTCTACTTCCTAGTCGAAGCAAAAAGTCGCGTACGCGAAGTATACGCACAAACATGCCATCACTTCTCGAAGCAAGGCATGCTGGACACGGAGCTGTTTGGCCTGGCCGTACTAATAGGTAAGTGGGGTTTCGAGGTATTGGGGGAGGGGGGGGGACCTAGCGGTGGAAAACCAGCGATAATTAATCGTTTCTTAAAGTCGGCTCCAGAATCGCTCCGCCTTTCGGGGTGGTAATAAGGGGAGGTGGAAGAGACCGCCGAGCGGGAAGAAACCGTAGGAGAGAAAATCACAAAACGCTCACAACCCCGCGCGTCACGGGCGGGATCGGTCGCCGAGGGTGCAAGGTGCTATTTCTTTTATTTTTTATTTTTTAGAGAAGCCGGCGACCATGAGCACATTCCATGCCAACACTATTGCAGGAGAGTGTGCTCGTCTCCGTGCTCCGAAAAACGCACCGTCGGACCACATTCCGAGGCGGGCGACGATGATGATGACGGCGACGGCGGAAAGAGTCTCCACGGGGCCGGGGTTTACAATTTTCGGGGCGGACCGAGGTCCAGGTCCATTGTTTTCGGCCCGTCCCGTACGATCGATCGTGACGGTTGACGTTATCCTCCGTTTGGCGATGCCTTCGATGTCATAAAATTTGATATCTCGTGCTGCTGTTAATTAAAAATACCAAAAGAAAGCGACGGCGCAGCGGCGGGTGAAGGTGTTTGGGGTGCTGTCCCGAAAAATAGGATGGTTTTTCGTTACGAAAAGGTTGGCGATGCTTTTCGATTCCATAACGTTGGGGCTAATTAAGAACTTTTCGAGCATATATTCCCACTCACTTTCGGACGTTAAACAAACCAAACGTACCATTCTTTCCCCACGAAGGGACTTTAGGAATATTTAAAAATGTTTTCCCTTGAGAAGGTTCACCAAAAATTAGCATCCGAGCAGGCTTTTGTGCGCCGTTTTTCGCGCTCGTAAAATAAAACCAAAACATAAATGCAAATTTGCACAGCATTTTAAACGACGCAATCTATCGGTCGCAAACGCAAAACTGGGAGAAGAAAAAAAACCATTTCGGGACGAAGTGGTAAGAATCTTCACCGGTAACAAAGCTTCACCAAAGAACGTGTACAACGTGTCTGCGCTGCGGGCATGGACAACACACACAACAACAACAAAAAATACATAGGTCTGCGAAGAAGAACAAAAATAAAATGCGATCGCGCTACGGTATGAAAACACACACACACACACACACAGCTCGGGACGGGCAGCTCTGGACAGCAGGAGAGAGAGAAGGACGTGTGCGCCCCGCTGGTGTGCGTCGCGGGGCAAAAAACCGAGAGAGCTACCTGAATTACTGAAACACGCGTCTTATGTCTTTCCTGGAGCCTACTAAAATGAAATTCCTCGTGCCTTGTTTTCCCTCCTCCTTCGCGTCAACCCACCGCCAGCATCCCGTTGCGTACGAAAAAGATCGCTGCTCTCCTCTTTAGGGCTCACTCGCTGCTGCTGCTGCTGTACGATCGCTACGCTATGATCGCGCGCGCGCGTTTTTTTCCCCGTCTCTTCTGTTTTCTTTTTAATTCTTCTCCCGTTGGTGGTGGTGGTGCTTCAACGGATTTCAACGTACCCCCGATCCAGGGTGTGTTCCAGCGGAGCTCTATTCCCGTCCCTTCCCATCCACCCTGCTCATGGGCAGAAGGCAGCAGCATCAGCAGCAGCAGCAGCAGCAGGGCGACGCCAAAAAGAAAATCTTCACCACCACTCGCCGCCGTGCCCGCATTCGCGATTCAATTCCCGTCATCCACCATCCCTTTTCCGAAGCATCATCATCACAGCCCACATCCCTCCGCACGGGGCACACAGCAAAGCTTCCTTCTCCCTTCTTCTCCTCCCGCCGCTTCTTATGCTGCTCCTGCTGCTACATCGTTATCTGCATACCTTTCGAGAGCGCGTGGTAAAGGAAGGTGAAAAAATGCTCCTCGCGTGTGTTTGTGTGTATAGCCGTCGTAATATTCCTTTTACCAGCGCTGCTGCTGCCTTCTTTCTCTCCTTTATCGCCTGCTCGGGCCCCGCTAATGTCCCTTTCGGACAGGTTTGGCTGTGGTGATGCTGCTACGGCTTGCTACCTACACCCTCCCCCCCATTCCGTGGGTGAAGACGACGAAAACCGACGGCCACCGCACCACAGCAGCGGTGCGTTTTCTCTTTCGTGCTCACTAGAAAACGATCACGGCGCGTTTCCCGCCTTCTGCGTTCGCTCAAGTCTTGAGCGTGGAGCTCGTTTTTAAGCCCGCACTAGCGGAGATCATGCTGCTGCTTGTTTTCTCTCACTCTCCGTCTCTTTCTTTGCTCCTTCGTAATGTGCCCATGCTGGCACGTCCTCTGCGCGCGCGTGATGATGCTGCGTGTTCTGTTAACCTTCTTCAAGTGAATTTTATTATACGTTTCCCTTTGCAAACGTTCTTCCTTTCTCGCGCTCGAAGGATCCAGGATTCAGCAGAACACAGGAAGGAAAGGGTGGCATCGGGGATAGGATGCGCAATTTCATTAAAATTCTCGAAGTCTACGGCAGCAACAAAAAAAATCGCGCAGTTGGTGAGCGCGATTCCGGGAACGTTACAATCATCATAAAAATGTACTCGCAGCGTTGAGTTTGAGTCGCTTTTCCGCCCGAATCCGTCACTCACGCCCGTGTGCCCGTGTGCGCCAGCGCCAGTACCGCTGCGGCGATAGTGTCAGATATGCGTTTTTGCATTATTTATTGTGCTCATAAAAATGCTCCAAAAATTGTTTGGTCCTCGCCCGCCACCCACGTCTCCAGCCGATTCGCCTCGAAGGAATGCAGCCGATGCACCGCAAGCGTAATCAAATTATTGGAAATTGAAAAATTAATCACCATCATTTTTGCTCGCTTGTCCAACGGCCCAAAAACCGAGCCCACTGCCTTGTGCGTTGTCAGATTTATTGGCCGGTGCCGGAGTTCGGTTCGCCAGTCGTTAAATATTCTCGGCTCGAAATCGTCCGATGGAATTCTGAAGAAAGCAGACACGGACAATATCCCAAGACAGTGGAGAACAAAGCACGATTGATGATGAAGCCACATACGTACACACGCGATCACGGGTGAATGTGTGTGCGCGCGCGCGCGCGCGAAGGCGAATTGAAAATGCGATTTACATAATCGATTTGTATTTGTCATCATCAATTTTGCTTTTGGACATTGATTTTTTCATTCTTTCGGGACCGTTGCGTTTCGGTATCCTCGGAGCTGGCTTGCGACTTGGGCACCTCGTCCAGAAAACGTTCGTCGCTTGTTGTCGCACCCAGCATTGATGTCTTTTGAATGTCAGTCGTATGAAAGATTCTAAGCCGGGGATGGAAAAATGACGAACCGTGTGGATGCGGGGGGGTGGGAAGGAAGCGTTTCGATGACAAATGACACCGAGAACGTAGATGACCCCTTGGTGTGGCGATCGTGTAAAATGTGTTTTGTTATTCGAACACGCTTCCCCTGTAAACACCGATCGATTCGGACGAATGTTCTGGGCGCATCTCATAAATCATCGGTGTTTTGGGAACATTTTTACGCAACCACCGATCTGTTATCTAAAAAAACAAAACAAAAACACACATTTGAAATTTGCTCCGAAACCGATGCGTGTGTGACGCAAAGCCCGCCGCGTTACGATCGCACTAAAAGTCATCAAAACAGGCAACCCAACACTATCAGGTCATGTTCGGACCGAACCTTCGCCTCAGTTCACACACACACACACTGCTCGCTTACGCAATGTGCAATCGAAAATGTCACCCAATCCACCGCGACAGTGAAACGCGCACGCTGCCCCCGGGGCCCGCTGCTCGGGCTGATATTTAACACCTTTCTTTCGCTCTCTATCTTTCTCTCTCTCTCTCTCTCACTCACTCTCGTCGTCCTGAAAGCGGCACCCCGCCCGTCGGCGTGTGGGATGTGTGGTTTTTTGAAAATATATTTTTAGCAGCGCACAAGGTGCCGCACCTTTTCCTCATGGTTTGGGGTTTGATTCGTGAAAAGAATTCGTGTGTTTGAATCCCTTTTTTTTGAATCGCCAGCCGAGCACGTGACCACCACCAGGCCTGTGCAAAGTTCAGATACGACCCAAAATGGCTGACTACTTTCGTTGACGGGGAAGGGCACAAGGGTGCGAGAGTCGGTTTGGGGATCGAGTTCGATCAATGATCTTCATACGAGCGAGGAAGAGCAACAGCTGTGTGTACGTGAAGAAGGTTGAGGGGCTGGGGGGGAGAGTGGGCAGGAAGCTGTTGCTTTACTTTCTGCGGCATCCCGTACGTCGTGCTCCCCTTTATGCTTCGGTTTTCGCTTCGGCAAACCGATCGCAGTCGCGATCGCATAACCTCCTCTTTCGAGCAGCACGGGATGGATACTCGTTTTTTTTTTCGCTCTGCGACGACGACGACGTCGACGGGATGGGACGGCAACAAAACTGGAATTTCCACCCAGTTCCCTCCCGCAAGGCAGTTCGCGCTTCCTCGCAAAGTGTCGCATTCCCGCATTCTCCAGCTCCAGCAGCGGTGGAGCTCACCGTCGTCCGTTCGTTCGCCGCGTATTCATTCAGCGAGCCGGTTGATCCGAATTCCAGCGTATTCCATCCGACCAACCCCTCTGTCGAGTGTTTTTCGTTGTTGTGTTTCTTTTTTTTTCATCCATTCGCTTGCGCGGTTGGAATTCTTTCCGATGAAACGATTCGATTCGATTCCAACTCTCGATCGTGCTGGTATGGCTGGTGGTGGTGTGCGTGTTCCGCGAACTCGAAAAGCATGCACAGCTGTAGATCTAGTCTCGCTGGCTGATGTGCTGCCCCAGTGGTCATTGATCATGAGCATTTCTTTTCAGCCATTGCCTTGGTTCCACCGAAAGCTAGTCACAACTTCCTAACACTTCTGAAAGTTTTGCTCAAATTGTGAGGAAGTTTTTCCGCAAGACTAAAGTAAAATGTGTCCTATTTGAAGATTGAGGAATTTCCCACAATTAACATCAAGCGTAAATGATCAATAAAACATACAGATCGTTTTTCAAAGTATCGAATTTCAAACCAACCCAGAAACCAATTGTTCACTCAACACACTCCATCTGCGTGCTGTCGATCAAATCGCGATGAAAAACACACACACACACACTAAAGGCAGACATACACAAAAAATCGAAACTCATTACTTCGAGTGTAATCAAGTTTTGAAGATACGCGCACGCCTTTCTTGTCTTGTTTTTGCCCTTTGTCGCGACGCCTTCTTACGGAGCCATCTCCACCCGTCTTCTCAACACCCCTCCCTTTCAACCGCTGGGATATTTTATTGTAGCCATCGACCATGACAGCAGAGCGGAAGGAATGCTCACACTTGGCTCACCTTCCTAGCCGCCACACTTGGAAATCTCCTTTCATCGATGACTTCATCGGATGCGGGAGTGAGTGGTGTCGCTTCGCTTCGCTCTCTCTCTCTCTCTCTCTCTCTCTCTCTCTCTCTCTCTCTCTCTCTCTCTCTCTCTCTCTCTCTCTCTCTCTCTCTCTTTCTCACCGTGCACTTGACCCTTCCGGTGGTCCCTTATGTTTGTGGTCTGACGTACTTACGTATCCGACCATATGGCAAGCGATGAAGCTGACGATGATCGTGTGATCGTGTACAATCAATGAGTAGCTCGCTGGCGCCAATAAACACGGCGCCATTCGATGCATTCGGTGACAATTAGGCGCATTGTTGCAATCGTTGCACCGTTGTAAACCGTCACATGGTCGTCATTAAAAGCGTTCCCGGAAACATCCGCTAATGATGGGGCAATTAGAAAGACCTTGAAATAGTGCCTCGAAACGGAGGACTCCAAGCAGAACTAAGCAGTTCTCGTTTGAATACCGAATCGCACCGGCGTGTACTAATCGGCATCTACCCGTTCGTTTCTTTTTTCTCCCACCAGATGGCGAGTACCTGTTCGCCGATCCCGAGAGCAAACTGTCCAAGTATGGACCAAAAAGCTGGCGTTCCTCGCACACTCATGTAAGTTCGTTTGGCTCCACAAATTCAGTTCAGTTCTTTTTTTATCATGCTTTTTTTTTTGTTTACTCGCACCACTCAGGGCCTGGACGCCAACGGGAAACCTCTCCTGGAGCTACACTTTCGCGTGCAGTTCTATATCGAGAGCCCGCTCATGCTGCGAGATGAAGTCTCCCGGCATAACTACTATCTGCAGCTGAAGTACAACGCGGTCAACCGGGAGCTACCGAAGGAGTGTTCCGAGCAGAGCCTACTGCTGCTCGGTGGTCTCTCCCTGCAGGCAGATCTCGGCGACAGTGTACCGTCGGAGGATGGTGCAGCTCCGGTAACACCCGCTGCAACGTCTACTTCGGCACTGCCACTGCCTGCCAGTTGTTCCTCCTCAACAACCTGCACTGCGAGTGTTATGAACACGGGCAGTACTAATAGTGGTAGTAGCGGAAGCACAAGCAGCGGCAGCAGCAGCAGCAGCAGCAGCAATAGTAGCACCACCAGTGGCAGCAGTGCCACCAGCAGCAGCAACAACAGTACCACATCCACCTCTTCACCCAATCCATCGGGTGTATCTTCATCGGCATCGTCAACAGTAACCGCAGCAACCGCAGCAGCTTCCGTCGTTGCTTCGCCGTCACCTACCGATGGCGCTTCCTCTCCGCCTTCCTGCTCGTCATCCGTCCCGGGCGCTCCGCAGGACTACTTCCGCCCGGACGAGTACCTCAACCCGGCGCTTCGTTCCGCCTGGGGCATCTCGGCCGTTACCACGTGCCACCGGGAGAATCGCGGGCTTTCGCGGGCCGACGCCGAAACGCACTACATCCGCGAGGCGTGCAATCTGAACGAAGCCATCAATGCGCACGTCTTCCGGATGAAACAATCGAAGAACGAACCCGGGCTCGGTGCGGTCGTGCTCAGTATCTACGCGAAGGGTATACGGATCGCGACGGACGGTAGCAGCACGGCTACCACCTTCCACTGGCCGCACATCGGGAAGCTGAGCTTCGATCGCAAAAAGTTCGAGATCCGTTCCGGCGACAGCAAGATCACACTGTACTCGACGAATGACGACAAGAACAAGATGATACTGGCGCTGTGCCGCGAAACGCACCAGTTCTCGATGAAGATCGCACCGCGCCTGACGGAGGCGATCAAGCGAGAGGAGGAGGAGAGTAGCTGTATCCACGGCTACCCGTACCTGTACTCGCGGGCGCTCAACTTACCGTACAAGAGTAAGAGCGATCAGCGCATCTCGGTGATCTCGAGCACGAGCTCCAACACGACGTCGGGCATCGTGAGCGATCGCGTCCATTCGGAGGATGAGCTGGAGATCATGATCAACACACCGCCGACGGCAACGCTCGCAGCACCCTCCACGGAAAGCCTCGCCCTGGCCCATCTGCTTGACTGTCCGAGCGTTTCCCGCCAGACGTCCTCCGTGGGGCAGGTCTCGCTGAAGGAGCTGGAGGGAACGCTCGCGGCGCTGTCCGTAGGAGGGCGTACGGCCGGCGGGAACAGTGCGTCGGTCATCACGAGCAACAGTAACAGTGCGAGCAGTGACAGTGCGAGCAGTGTTGAGCAGGTGAAGCAGGAGCGTCCGGTGAAGGATTGCGATTCGTCACCATCCTCGCAGCACAACATCGGTTCACAATGTTCGTCCACGTGCAGTACGGTGGTGGTCGCAGCGGATTGTCTCAGTTTGCCGCAAAGCTCAAGCGCCACGAGTACGACCACGATCAGCAATGGTGCGGGCAGTGGTGGTGGAACGATTACGATCCCGCCCACGATTCCAAGCCCGGACCGGCGGCAAACGTCCACCTGCAGCAGTCTCGTGCTGGGATTCAGTCACACGGCACAGAACAGCACGCTGAGCGTGGCGACCAGCACCTGCCTCGATCACGACATCAACGAGGAGGAAGAGGAAACGCACTCCGGGGTGTACACGATCGCGCACGTCCCACCGACCGAAACGAGCGGTGTTTACACGATGAACAGCAGCGAGCTGACGGGCCAATCGTCGGAAATCGCCGAATCGGAGTCGCACGAGAGCTCCCACTACGGTAGCTTCCAGCCGTGCCGAAGTGAGATGGCCGACCCGCTGGAACCGGTCGACTCCGTCGACGGTGACTATCGGCCGCGGCTGGACAGCGGGCTCAACAGTGAGTTCCGCCTGCGTTCCGACTCGAACATCAGTGCGGCCGGTTCGTTCCGGGGCGACGGTAGCGATCCGACGGACAACAAGCATTCGCTACTGAGTGCCGAGGAGTTGACCGATCTGATCGTGGGCCGCGGGACGTACCCATCGCGCAAAACCGTCAGCCACACGCTGGATTCCGACTGCGATTACGTGACGCTGCCACTGCCGCTGGAAGGTGAGAGTTATCTGCAGGGTAGCGAAGATACGGCACCGACCGAGGATGAGTACGATGATGAGGTACTGCCACCGGCACCACCCAAGCGCATCGATAGCAATATGGGTGCCACGGTCGTGTCCAGTCGGCCACCACCACAGCTCGCCCCGCCAGTCGAACTGGTGGGTGCAGCGGGAGGCCCGGGAGCAGTAGGGGTAGGGGCAGGAGCAGCACCACCACCACCTCCACCACCGTACAATGCGCATCACGAGACGACGGGTCTCCGAGGGCCCGACATAAGAGCCGGATTGTCGGTGCCAACGGATCCGGAAGCTCCAGCGATCCCTTTCCGCGATCCTCCTCCCTACCCGCAGAAACCGATCGCAATGCGCAAGAGCCCGGTATCACCAGCCGTCCTGGCAGCCGCCCCGGTTACGGAGGAAGTCACAGCCAGATTCATCACGACCCGTCCGCAGATCAACATCCTTAAAGCGCACGCCAGCATCGTCGGGGAAACGCCGAAGCCTAGCTATGCCGCACCGACCGTCAACAACATTGGCAATTTGTCGCAGATGACCGCGACCGTAACACCACCCGCAATCCCACCACCGGTGCCACCGAGTGCCGCGGTCGGTGGTATTCCCGCCTACAGTCTTCACCCGAAGCACAAAGCCATAACCTCGCCACCACCACCGTACCCGGAAATGCCCAAGCCTCCGCAGCATCGGACGACCGCGTGCGTGCTGCTACCCGTCATTAAACCCCGCCAGTACCATCCGCCACCTCCACCGACAATGCCCCGACAACCGCCACCTCCACCGCCGCCCCACTCCCTCGCGACGGTCTACACGAACCAGCTGGCACGATCGCAGATCGAACTGTACCAGCAGCAGCTGTACAGTGATGTCGACTACGTGATCTATCCGATCCAGGATCCCTCCATCAGCCAGCAGGAGTATCTGGACGCGAAGCAGGGCTCCATCCTGGCGGCCATGGCACAGAGTCCTCCGCCGCCGCCCTACCTCGCCTACCACACGGTCCGTGCGCACAATCGGAGCTGGGACGCGTGCAAAAATCACGCCATCTACCGCAGCACCCCCTACCTGTCGATGGCGCTCTCGTCCAACTCGAGGTACGCGTCCACCCAGAACCTGTCCGATACGTACGTTCAGCTGCCGGGGGCCTACTCTCCCCTCTACAGCCCGTCGGTCGCGAGTCTGTGCTCCTCGTACGATCCACCACCACCACCGCCGCTACGTCCGCGACCGATGACATCGAGCTCCTCGAAGGCGTCCACCTCGTCGATGCAACCGAACCTGCCGACTGGTCCCTCACCGGCCCTGTTCGCCCGGTCCCGTTCGGACGATAACATTCTGAACTCGATCGAAAGCACACCGAAGATCCGTCGGCAGCCACCCCCACCACCACCACCGCCATATGAAAGCAAAAAAGCCATCCGGAAGCCACCGCTACCGCTGCCGATACCGGCGAAGGAAAAGGTCATCCTCAAGCCACCGGTTGCCATCCCTGCACCATCGTCGGCAGCGTTGAACCCGGAACGACCACCGGAAGGTACGGGCAAAACGTAACCATGCGAATGAGCGGAACATTTGTAACGTAACTCTTTTACTTTCTCCTTCCAGTGCCGGCCAAACCAACGCCTCCGAAACCGAGCGGACCGAGCGCGAAGCTGCAGGCTCAGATCAAGAAGCAGTACCCCGACTTTGACCTGAGCACCCTATCGCCGATGACCGATCGTGCCCCGAACGGTCGTACCTCGATCGACATTAAGACGCTGCGCGAGAAGAGCAAACATCTCGACCTCCCGCTCATATCCGCTCTCATGCACGACCGCTCGCTGCTCAAGCAAACGCGTGCCTTCGTGATGCCGAAACATCCGTCCAAGTCGAACGGGACGAACGGCGGTGGGCTAGCGAACGGGGCGGCAAGTGCTGGTGGTCTTACTGGATCCGGTTCGCCCGCTCACAACGGCGATCAGTCGAACAGCGGTGGCGTACTGAACGGTGCTTCTCCGCCCGCCAGTAACCCGTCGCCAAAATCCAAGTATCCCGTGTCCGGTTTGTCAACGACGCAACTGGCCAAACCGCGCAAAACTTCCGCCAGCCATCGGCACCCGAACGACAAGCTGCCACCGCTGCCCGGTCAAACTGGCCCGACGGCCGAGGGCAATAACTACGTTATGGATCCAACGCCTACTCCAATCAAACAGAAGAGCTTCAGCTCCTCGCAACCCAGTGCCTGAAAAGGAGTAGGCTTCTGAAAACTTTCTCCCATGCATATTTTTTCTAACTTTTTTTTTACCCACCGACGACGACGGTGACGGCGTCGTTCACTCCCCATTCCCCGAGACAGATTTACACAGTATTTGTAGTATTTATTAACGCCATCAAAGCAATTCTCGGTCTCTCGGACATTCGAACACGGTGCGCTCTCTTTGCCCATCCCCAATCCCCAAACCCACGGATACGATGATGATATTAAACGCAGAAGACGACGGGATGATGAAAAAATACGTTTAGAACGGACAAAAAAGAGAAGCGAGCACAAGCGTAGTGGTTATGCGAAGTGGAAAAGAAAATTACTCAGGATTATTAATCTCTTTTTCTTCGCTTTAGTTTGGTGTGCGCGTGTGAGAGAGTTAGTGTTTTTTTTATAATTATTATTTCTGGCAGGAGAATGGAACGTAGTCCGTTTCGCGCATTGTTTTTATAAAACTTTTTAGGCGGTAGTATTTTAACTATTTTCTACTGTACATAGGAGTCTGGGAGCGTAATAAGAAAGAGCTCATAGCTGGTGGTCTCGAACTAGCTAACGACGTCGTTCGACAGCCACGAAAACATAGAGCAGCAACCTATGAGCGACCAGATAGTGAAACTAAGGTTTAATGGAGTGAAAGAGCGAGAGTGCGTGTGTGTTGTGTTAGCTATGGCGACTAGGTTTATACACATAAAGGATAGATAGGTGCCAAGGATTCTGATTGAAACCAATACGACGACGGAAATCCAAACTACGGAGGTAACGGAAGTGCGTGTAAGAATCAAATGCGCATACATGATAGACCCTAGAAGCTGAAAAATTCGCAGCGGCTTCATTATTTCGCTGATTAAGAACTAACAACTATGGAGAACAAGACTAATTTTAACCCTAGGAGAAACAAGCGGACTGATCTTGCTATCTATCGGATGTAAAAAAAAAAAAAACAAACGCACATTAGAACGAAAAACGATTTACCCGTGATTAAAATTCAGCAGGAAGAGACTGGGCAAGAGAGTTATCGGGATAAAAGTGAAAACAAACGGCGCTATATTCGTGTGTTTATGCTGCGAGATACAGGCTTAAAAGGGAAACCCAACAACGCTCTTCTTACCCTTACATTTTGTTCCAAATTGTACGTAGTTTCGTTTCGCTTTTGGCATTAGTTTACCACGTGCGACGTGCTGAGTAAGGCGTCGTTCAGTTAAGTTAGTGTTGCTCAAAAAGTAGCAGTTTGATTTTCAGGCGAGAAAAAAAAGAAGTAAACATAATTGTCAAATTTTTCATTTCATTTTTTCTTTTGCTTTCTGTTTGGTGTGGGGGAAGGGGGGTAGAAACAAACACAATTCCGGTGGGGCGCAACGTTCTTCGGTATCGCCACTAGAACCACGCTAGCGAGAAAGGGAGATAGACTCCCCGTCACTAGCGATACTACTGGTAGGTTTTAATAGCTATTTAATCATTTCCACGGATGATTGCGGGGAAGGATTCGAAATGTTACGCATAGGGACATTTAGGTTTACGACAAGCAAACGGGCAACTCTCTTACCGCGGTTCGGTTAGCTTCTTCATCCATTCCTAAAAGGCAGGCTTAGGTAGTAAGAGTAGTAGTAATGTAAATTGTGTGTAAAGTGTGCGCAGCAGGTGCGTCTTTCGATATGAGAAAAAAAACGCACACATTTAACAACAACAACAGCAACAAAAAAACCGGTATGACATGTACACGCGCTTTTAAAATTTCAACTATCTGTTTGTTGTTTTATTAACAAACTTCCCATCTATAATAATTACAATTAATTATATTTTTTATCGTTTAGATAGGCCACCAGAAAATGAAAATAAAAGCTAGAGATCTAATGAAACAATACAATTCAACCGGTGGTGTGTTACTCTTTTACACTGTTCTTACTCTTGCGTTACCCAGCTTCCCGGTGGACTGCGGTTTTAGGATGATGACACAGAAACACTGGACTATAGGAGCGGGGCGAGGGTAAACATCCAGGGTGTTGCGAAGAAGCGAAGCGAAGGGCTGAATTACTTGTGTAGCTTCACCACGATCGTTTCCAGCGGGCTGATCTCGAACCGATCGAAATACACGCGCTCGTGCTTAAGGGACGAACCGGCAACGATTTCGCCACTGTAGAACATCGCAGTCAGATCGAGCGACACACGCTTCTGGCCGAGGTTGGTGACGGTTGCGAAGGAGTTCCGGCGCGGGTACCAACGCTGGATGACCAGGATTTCGTTCTGGTTTGACTTGATGTCCGTGTTGGGGAGCGTCTGTTCCTCCTTGACGACCGCGTTCAGGTAGATCGAGGGTGAACGTTTGCGCAGGGCAATCGCTTCGATCACGTAGTCGAGATGATGTAGTGAGGCGGACGCACTGCGCGGCAACCACGGCAGTGAGCCCCGGCTGGTGAACTGATTCTGCGCACTGTCCCACACCATCGCGGTCAGGTGATGCAGGTGCTGCGTATCGACGTGCTCACCTTTCGGATCGTTTGCTTCCTCAAGCGAAATCTCATCACCGTAGAAGATGCTGGGCGTTCCGGGAAGCGTCAGTTCCATCAGTGTGGCAGCGAGCGTCGCATTCGGGCTCAATCCCGACGCAAGTCGTCGCTCCGTTACACTCCCCAGGCTCCAGTGTATCCAGGGATGATCAATTCCGCGCAGTAGACGACCCTGAATGGCATCCTGAACCGTGCTGGCGATACCGTCCGTCCCGTTGCTCACGTCCAGATAGACATCGACCAGATCCACTTGCGTCAGAACGTCCCGCACCAGTCGCTCCGGCAGTTGCTGCACAAACTTCTGTCCCACCATGAGAATACGGTCCGGTCCGAGTAGATACTTCCACTCCTTAACGTTCTCCACCAGCAGTGGATCATCGGCAAAGTGTTCCAGGCCCTTGACGTAGAATCCATCCACACCGGTACGTGTCAGCCAGAAGCGAAGCACATCGGAAAGAACCGTAGTACCCTCGCTCTGTGGCGCTCCAACGGAGCGAGACAGTCGCAGGAATTCGCTCGTCACCATGCCATCGTCGGTGCGATTTGGCAAACGATCAACATCGATCGTCGGTGGACTGAGCCGTTCCAGAAATGGATGAATCGGCAGATCCAACACGAGCGAGATGTTGCGTTCGTGCAGTGTCGCGGCCAGCTTTTGTACGTCCTCCACCTTTCCCAGCACTTCGTCCACGTCCAGCAGCGACGTTACCTCCTGGAAGTGGTCCGGATAGTGCTTGGACGGGAAGATAGAATTTAGTCGAACCGCGCCAATACCGAGCTGTTTGAAGTACTCGGCGCGCCCGATGAGACCCTTTATATCGCCAAGGCCATCATCGTTGGTGTCTTGAAAGCTGGCGGGAAAGACCTCGTAAAACACGGATCCCTTGTACCATGTGGCGCTAAAACGAGAGGACAACATGGAGGAGGTGTTAGTCTATTGAAACCTGAAAAAGCGCGCAAGCATAACTTACGGAGGATTGCAAGACTTCGGAAGGGTAGCGATCATCGCCACAACGATGCCCACCATCGCCACGATCAGGGCAAGGAACACGAAAAACGTACATTTCCTTATCAGTGGCCAGTTCCAGTGCACGAACCCGGGCATATCCTTCGTGACGGCAATCCCCAAGCTAGCCGCATGGTGCATCGAACCGTCCTGGCCCGCCTTCACGACGTCACTCTTTTTGCGCAGATGCTGGTAGCTGTTGTGGCTGAACAGATTGCCCGCACCGGCACCGACCGGGGCCACCATGCCAATACCCGAGCTCCCGGACGAGCTGCTCGTTTCCGCCGCCTGATCGTCGTCCCCGGCGACCGAATCCCGGACGTGGTTGTCCGTCGCGTTGCCCATGCTCGGCGTGAGCGGATGCGAAAAGTCCAACGGTGGGCTGGGTGTCTCCGGTAGCAGCAAACACGTTGATGCGTCTTCCTCTGGCAGAAACGTCGACACCGAAGGTGACGTTGTTAATGACTCCGGTAACAGATCCGCCCCGAGCAGGGTCGGATCGGTGGATATTTGTAGATGATTCATGTTGTTTTCGCTCGCTCACTGCACAGTAGGCCGTGGTTGCATGTAACACACACGAGCTAGTTTTTTTCGTTCTCCCTACGTTCGTTCAAACACGGCTTTCTCACACACACACACACACACACTCACAGCATAACAGGTGCTAGTACACTTTTCAGATGACGGATTTTCTTTCAAGAGATAACTTTTCGGCACTCGATAACTACGTCGCAATACACAGAACAGCAGCAGCTCGTACGGCACACTCGCAGCATCTGTCTCCGTCTCCGATACCAATACGCGAATCAATTACACAACCCACCTCACCGTCCCGTCAGCTCGTTTAGGTTCTCGGTCGCCAACCTTCTCTCCGCCCGACCCACCAAAAGCGCACAACAATTAGCGTCTATTAACGCCAATCAAGCGGAGGAAGCTGCCACTGGTTGCCACTAACAACCAACGCCAGCAAGCGAAGGGAATCGAAAAATCGTAACACAGCTATTGCTACCCGATTTAGACTTGCACCGCGTAATCCGTCATCAAAGCAGCCTGGTTGTGGCGAGGATGACCTCCGGTCGGTGGATTATTTTCTGTGCCGTTCGGTCACTCACGTGGCGGGAGGGGAATGTTTTTCCTTCGTTGTGAGGAAAATTTGACAGAATGCACGAGCGCTGAGCAGCGAGGAGCGAATGCGCATGCGCCGAGAAAAGCGGAAAATAACCCCCAAAAGG
Organism: Anopheles farauti No. 4; assembly: GCA_000956215.1. Taxonomy (NCBI): domain Eukaryota; kingdom Metazoa; phylum Arthropoda; class Insecta; order Diptera; family Culicidae; genus Anopheles; species Anopheles farauti No. 4. The sequence goes on along the minus strand of JXWZ01001963.1, from coordinate 2,896 downwards.
AACTCACCATATGGTGGGAATTATGAAGGGTGGTTCAAACATCGGATTGTTGCTTACCGGGGTTTGAATCGTATAAGGAAACATTTCAATCCGTGGCGAGAATGTTTCAACCGGTTAAGAGAATGATTCAATGATGTTTTGAATTCGGCCGACAATCTTCTGATGGGACGAAAGCACATAGAAAAAATGTTCATATTGAAGTTCCAGGTGATGCAGTATGCAAAAGTGCAGTATTTTATCACTAGAAAGGCCTGAATTAATGCCCTGCGTACGGCTCCTGACGAAGCTAGGTTGATGTTCGCACAAGTTTTCAAACGGTTGACCTCATTCTGACATTTCGAACGAAAAGTTGACACGTGTGTTCCAACATTGCTAGAAGTCCACATAAAACTGGTTGCTGATAAGATGCAGCAAGTAAGGGTGTTTTTAAATCTCACACCACAGTGAAAGTCCTCGACTGTAATAGCGCTCTAATCAATGAAATCCTCCAATTATTCTCCAAAGTTCCGTATGCTCCACTATCACACAATCGATGCCTTTATGCCCGGTAAAATTATGGCACTAAGAGATACCCGCTGAATGAGCATACCGAGCGAACCGTGCATTATTACATAGTTCGCATAGTCGCAGTTGCACTTGCCACCCGTTGGGTTCAGAGTGCATTGGAAATGCTTTAGCGTCGATTCATTGCACCGCTTATCGCCACGACGCATCATGGCGCATCATGGAAAGCAATCCCAGCAGGCGGTGCTGCCACTCCAGCCACTGCCACACAACGCATGCATGTACGTAAGTTTAGCGCCAAACCTTTGCATCAACCTTTTTAATAAAGAAACGTAATAAACAGGCGCGTACGTAAGCGATGTTGTGAAATTGATTTCAGCAGAAATCGCTCGTGTAATGTTCGGTAAAGGACTAGACGAATGTAGAGTGTTTTCTTCATTGTTTTTTTATACAAACACCCTTATCGAAAGCACCCGAGAAGACATAACTGCTGTGAACCGATTCCACATTGGCAAACCGCGTGTTGATAACCTTCGACGACATGGGTTCTGTCCGAAGAATGGCTATTGGCCCTAATGAGCCGCCATTTCGGCAGGTCATCCTCGGCTGTGAGTAGCCGTGCGAAAGCGCTTCTTTTGGGCTGTTGCTCCGCAAACGCTGGGCTGAATGGCTAGCGCTTCGGGTCCAGCCCGAACCCTTATCAGGATGCCATTTCCGATCGGGTCCGATCAGGGGTTTCTGGCTGCGGCCGGATCGATCGTGCCCTCTCGGGCTTCGATCAGCTTCCGACGCTGATACACTAGGCCGACCCGTGCCGACGGATCGGACAGTCATATCCGGAAGGCTTTACCGTGCACTTGCGCCATAACGCCGCGTTTTCGCTATCCGCGCAGGGTTTTTGGAAGTTTACACCGTGGAGGACGATTGTAAGGCGTTGAATCTTTGGCAGAAGAAAAAGATTTCCCCGCTGCAAACTACCCCACCTGTATAGTCCCTACCCGCGTGCAGTGCGATATGAGCTAGCAGATATTCTTTTACAGTGTGTGTGTGTGCGTTTTTGTTTTTTAAGTGGAACCCATAGAAGCAGCGTAGGAACAACCGTACAAAGCTAACATTCGGGACATTTTCAAATCGTTGTAGAGGGTACGTTTAACCTCGCTAGTGTAGAGAGTGTTTTTTTTTTTTGGTGTGTGCATTGGCGCTCCACGTGTGCTTCACAAGTGAAGTGAGTGGAACCGTGGAACGGGTACAGCTAGTAGCGGTGCGCACCCCATAACCCTATCTGCTCGAGAATGCTAGTACTCAAATACGACAACTTCAATCCGATACCGTTTATAGACAGTTCATGACACTAAGTGTCACCTCGGTGTCATCACAAGTTTCGTAGTTTCGAAACGCCCTACCAGTTAATACGGTAAGTTCTTTTCCAAGTCCGCTGCTCCTGCTCCCAAGTCCGAAACATGCACGGCACTGCTAAAATACCGCAGACACCTAGATTGCGCGACCTGTTGAATCGCAATAACTGCTCGCGTCTTATCAGCAGCAGCAGCCACGCGGGGGTAACGAAGGTTATCCCACGAAACCGAAGCCGGAATCCTGGTGCTCATTTCGTGGATGTTTGGCGACTGGAAATTGGAAGAATATTGTGTGGAAAGCAACAAAGAACACACAAAAATCGTTAGGTTAACGTCACTGTTGATAGCACCTAAGACCTACATTAATCCAGATGATTTGGTGAAAAAAACATCCGTTCAAAAATCTCATCAAATAGTGAAACGCACAGTGCGTCATTCAAGCAGGATCTTTTAACGCTCTAATCGGCGAATATTTGCGTAAATCACCTCACTATCATCGATCCGAGGGGTCACGGTATCTCCACGCAATCCGAAAATTCCATTCCAAAACACACACACATGGCTGCAAACACGCAATAGAACGAACTCCTTTACCCCATCGCAGTGTGCGTTGATGCGCCATGTGCGTTTGGGGACTGTTTTGTTGTACAAACTCCAATCAGGAAGTTGTTCTCACCGTGGTGCCCCCGAGGGGAACCGAGAGGGAACAATCGCAGATGAGTTGAGGTTATCAAACGTCGACACACACACACGCACACGCAAGCGTACATGCATACGTACCGCTGGACAGGCCCTACTCCACTATCACAATCTCCAGCACAACACAACAACTCGAGAAGCCAGGACGTTGATTATGGGCGAAACCAGTGCGAAATGAAACGAAACGGATCGGGTGGCATTACAAAATGATGAGCTGTTGCCGATCACCTAGACTATCACCGATCATTGCTTGCTCCATGTTTTCATGAACGGTCTTTACTGAATTGTTTCTCTGCTTCTCTCCACAGATCGCCGTCTGCCATCTTCAGGCTGATCGT
>JXWZ01001962.1:0-12554 GCA_000956215.1 Anopheles farauti No. 4 | reverse complement strand
ACTTTTTTCACTTTTCCAACGCTCAAGCCCGGCTCGCGAAACAGCTGTAATCGGGTCAGTCATTTATCATGCCCGAGTCCGAGGCATAACTCATCCCGGCCCGTACGAGACTGACTGACGGGGTTTGAAACACGTGTTTCGATTGATGTGTGTATTAGCGCGAGTGTAGCCGTGTACGGGGGAGGGATTGTATAATACGGGAAAAAAATAGTTTGCCACACACACTGATAAGGTTACAGTGCCAGGCACAAACACACTCCGCGTAGAGTTGCGGTTTCCGGTGGTGGTGGTGGCGGCCGCGACCGCGTACACTGACGGGCGTAGTATTGGTGCAGCCGTGGGTTGTGTATCGATTGATGCGGTAAAAAAACTTTACCCATTTTCCACCCCTTTCAAACACGGACAACGGCTATTTAAACGGCACATACACAAACGGAGGAAACCTGCTCCTCAGATCCCTTTTTGCCGCCATATTTCCGCTACTTTCGGTTGTTTCTAACTCGCAGCTGAAACTCGATGAATGACGCGCCTTGGAGCGCAAATATTGGGCGGATGGGGCGCGGGCGATGGGGTGTACGATAATTTTATGACATCTTCGCATCAGCGTCATCGATTGTGGCGAACGTGCGGTGACGAGGATGGGCGTAAAAGTTTAGTTTTCGGCACTGGCAGCGGGCAGAAGCCATGTTGGATATGGTTATGGAAATCGTTCGGGCATTGATTGATTTGTTGTGCGCAGGTTGCGATTTGGGGTTATCTCTTGAAGTTGTGCTCAGGGTTTCGGAATATTAAAGTGATTTCTTGAAAATAAAAGTAACCCACTCTGGATGAAAAAAACAAACTTTCTTTCCAACCTTACAAGCCCTTACAAACCTCATCTAGCTAGCCTCGCTGGACCCGAACGGTCCTCATACATATGCAAACCACGCTCGATGTGTGCCCTGCATGCCTCATATAAAATGGATACACGTATGTGTTGATAAGTTTTCCCACTCGTATCATAACATCTCTGACGCAAGGCACGGTGTGTTTTGGTGGCATTTTTCGCATGAGAAGGAAAACAAAACCCGAATGGCATGCTACCGTTCCACAAAACCATCATGAAGATAAAGTTTTGTTTTATTGAAATTGTAATAAGCTACCCCTTTTGCCCTGGCCCTGGCGGGAGTGTTTGGTGCAAGCGTTCATTCCTCTCCCGGTGGGTGTTGGCTTCGGTGCAAGTGTCGGTGGAAGTGAAAAATCCCATTTTATGTGGCCTCTTAAAACATGACACCGGGCGGTGCTTTTTCATTTCCCGAACATGGTCGAATGGGTCGAACGGGGTGGCCTGTCAGCAGGTTAGATTTATTTAGTCCGACAACTGGCACGGAATCACTGCACCGTGCGAAATTGGAACGAATAGTTTGGCTTCCGCTTCCGGATGTGCTGTTAAGCACAATTCAATTAAATAGAGTACCTCCAAAATTATTGCCTTTGTGCCCTGTTTCAGTTTTTTTTATTAGATGTTTTATTCGGCATGTTTTTTATTTGCAAAACCGCACTGATAGAGGAGAAGAAAAACAACTAACAGTTTGAAACATTCCTTCCGCAGGACATAAAATTCAGAAATCCATTCATTTTCCACCTCCTCGACACGCCAAAAAGGTGTGAAATGGTTCATCCCCGCGGCCTCCCGAAAATCACATTTTTATGAACGAAACGGACCAATTCGAAAGGCTCGTTGTCAATTGATTACTTTTCCGGTGGGTTTTCATTCCTCCCGCGTGATCTTAGCCCTTCCCTCGGCTTATAGATGTGCCCCATGGGCTCCCCGTGCCTCGTTATTGATTTTCATTGCGCTTTTGCGTCGTGTTGTTTCGCGCCCTCCGGTCGCACTGCGGTGGTTTCGTTGTTTTTGGGCGTAAAACAATATTCGTTTACCGCAGCGTGTGCCCGAACAAGTTGCCCGCGGACGTCGTGCGGGAGATAAACGTGCCAGGAAATGCTAGGGGCAAAACATCGATCGATAAAATAATTTGGGAGGAAAAATTGCCAACGAAATTCGGATGAAGCTCGCCAAAATTATAAAAAATTTACCCAAACATTTGAAACATTGTCGTGAGCTTAGGTTTTTGGTTCCTCACGTCGGAAGTTGGTTTGCGTAATTGAAAACTTATCTTTATGCATATCGCAGAAATTATCGATAACGTTGCTGCGAGTCGGTATAGCTCGATAGCTATTTTATCACATGATGGTGTATTAAACAAGATATTGTTCGAGAAGGCTTAAAGTATGCTTGCAAAAAGACAATTTCGTTTTTAAGATTGAAAACAATAGTTGAATGTTATGATATATTATGTCTGATTTAAATAACTCATCTAGAAGATACATTTGAAGTAATTTTCATCAAGCAATTAAACGAAACGAAAAATCAAAGCAGTCCATGAACATCTGAGAAGTAGCACCATAGGCTCAGTAGAGGCATCTGTGAGATATGGTGATACAAATAAAATGTTTAATACTGCTTAGTAAAATTTAAATGTTTTAGTACGCTAAAAACTTGGAAACAAAATGTTACAAAAATAAATCTATTTAACAGAAACATGTGAAGCAAAAGACGTCATTATACATGAAACTGAATAAATTGTTCATTCGCAATTCACTCATAAGATGAACACACAAAGGAACAAAAGGACTTAAGCATTCCACCGGCGTTTGATTGAAGTGAAACATACCAACGTAAATGCCCTATTAAAATGAAGGTACATTCGTGCGTTCCCCACACAACCCAGTGAATATTTTCCTTCCACAGGATGTGCGTCTTTCGGCAACACCTGTGGCAACATCTTTCCCGGTAAGAGAAGAAAATGCTTTGGAACGGAAACTGTCGCAGCATTTTCATAATTTTAGCGTGCGAACGTGTGTGGAAGGGGTGAAAGGAATTACAATGCTGTAAGTAGGGATTTAGTTTCCTCGAGTCGTGCTTGAGTGAACCACTGTGTGTCACGGCAAAGAAGATTACGATGTAAGAAGAGCTTGATCAGTTGCCATTTGGCGACCAAAGTGCTCAAAGGATGCGTGTCGGAACGGTTTGCTCGGTGAAGCTATCTTGAAGTGTATTTAAAGATTGTTTTTAAAGGGATTTTTTCTTCGTCAAAGCGCGACCAACTACAAAACAGGATGTAAATCTAAAGCACGTTCGATGTGTGCTATTGAATAACGTAGTATAAAGAGCATAATACCGTGCCAGCAATTTTTCGCCAGCGTGATTTGTGGTTTATTGCTCCGCACGCAAAAGCTCGTGTAGCTTATCATGCCGGTGAACCGTGTCAATATTATCCTTATCAACAGATCATAAAAAAGCTTCAGAAACCCCCGCTGTATCCGAGGACTGACCTTGGCAACGTGAGGTTGAATTTTCTATGGGTTTATTTATTTTTTTCCATATGCTGCTTCCGTCTTCGGGCTCTTCACCTTTTCGGCGGACGTGAAGTTCATCATTTTCCCTTCGAAGTCAAGGAGACTCTATTTTGTCCTCATTTCGTCGGAAGTTGTTTTAAATATTACAAGTTACGGAGAACTGGTGCGGGGTTTTTCCAGATGAAAAAAGATACACGCATTGACAGGACGAACAAAGCACAGGAAAACAAAAACCAAATCACACAGTGACGTCATTCAAATGTGTTTTGATTTCTTCCTCCGAAGCCGCTCTTCCTCATGGCCTACTTAAAGAGGTTTTTATGGCGTTCCGTTTTCGAAAGTGCGCCATCTTGAAAGTCTTCTGGTAGCGGAAGACGAAAAGAAACACGCTGGGACAAGAGTTTGGAGTAGTCCATCTTCTTCACCGAACCGGTGACAGTAGCGATGAACGGGTGGCGTTCTGCTTTCGTGCGGCGAAAAGGATATGTCATGCGAAATGTCACCGTTAATAAAAACCCTCTTCATCGTCGCTGGTACGGCCGCATTCGGCTCCCTCCTCCTACCACACCGCGCGAAGTGGGCGTTGTTTCGAAGACGCTTCACTTGAGATTTCGACGTTTGCCAGGGAGCGTTTTGAAGGCCACCGAGGGGGTGGATTTTTTTTATCCATAGCACCTTTTGCGGACGCCCGGTCGTACGGAGGCGCATGTGGATGGTACCACATTTCAAGGACATCTGGCACGTTGGCGTTCGCTTCCCGTGATGGAAGGCTGCCGGGGATGGAAATTTCGTACGCATACGCGTCTTTTCATTCTGTCACTCTCGGCACCGGCGTAACGCAAATGGGCGCCACTTGTTCACACATTGTTGAAAAGGAAACCCAGCCTGGTTGAACTGGGTCGGTAGGGGCTGGAAGGAGGAGAAAACACGGTCTGTTTTTTTCCTCACAGCACACACCAGCACCTACTCGCTTTTGGTGTGAACATTGCAAAAGAAAACCAACATCGGGTGCAGCCTTTCTGGTGAGTTTTCAAATTCCTTCCGATAAACCTCCATTTTCACGGCTACACGGTCGTTTCCAATAAAGATTACGGTGCCTTATCGTGCGATCTTTTGACACCCTGTACCAAGGGCAATCCGAGCCGATCGTAGCGGTGCAGAATATCAATATTTTTCCCCAAATCCCACTTCTATCACACACCCTTTGATGGGCGTGATAATGTATGCATTTTTTTGTGGGTAGGAAAATAATCCTCCGTAAAAATAAGGTCGCAGAAAAACCCACTAACGCGATGGGTATAGCGTATGGCGAGAAGGAAGAAAATACACCCTTCCCGCGACCCCTCCAGAGTCGTAAGGAACGCACGGGGAGATAAAACGGATATCAAATAGAGCGACCGATGGGATACACGATTAAAATTGATTTGATTGATCCGTTTTGGCGGGGGTGAGAAGCAGCGATGGGGAAATGTATCCATCGCACGAGGCGATATTCCCGTGCGCTCGAAGGGCACGAGGTTGGTGTGTGATGTGTCACATTGTAGTGGAGCCGTCAAGTTTGATGGAATCGAGTCATGCCATCGACACTGACATCCTTTAGAAATCCTTTTTCGCACTGGAAATGTAGCCATATGTGTGAAAAGGCAGGGCAACAAACAGTGGATGGTAATCCGCGAGAAACGTCGCAAAGTAATTTTATATATAAGAACGATGTCATTTAAATTTAATCCGAACGCAATGCTTACAAGACGAAAAATGTGTTTACGATTTAAAACGTACATGTGCTTACGTGAAATGTTTTATTTCAGATTTAGTACGTTTCATAACATTTCGAACAGATTTCAGATGATTTTTCGGTATTACAAGTTAACCTTAAGTAAAAGTTTTAAAATGTAATAAACTTTAAAAATAAATAATCTACAAAAGCAAAATTTTGCTTGAAATTTTTAGTAAAATTTCATTTAATCTCACATGCCACAAACTTGCATGTTTGGCGTATAAAAAAATCATGCCACTTCCAGTACGAAGAAACCCAAAGTTTTTGCGCGTTATAGAAAGGTCACGCTGTAATCATCTCTTCATATGAAACGAAATCAAAAATTAATAAGTATTCGATTGAGGCTCTCTACACCTCATCGAAGGTGCATTTAGAGTCGTGCATAATACATTGAACTAACAGTGCAGTAGCGAGCGGAAAAGCAACGTCCATTGTTACTGCCCGAGACCTATTTCCCACTACCACCCGTTTCATAACTTTCCGGTTGCATTCGTCACGCCGGCGGCCACCATTGGCAAGCGGGAAATCGATAATCACCCATATCCCCCGCTGGGCTCGCACTTTACCTCGGCGCCTTCCCGGGCGCAGTTAACCAAGCCTACGATTAATCTGCGCGCTTCCGGGAGTCACGATTTCGATGAACGCAAAAAGGCGAAACATAAAATCGATATATAAATCGGGGCAAACGGAAACAATCGTTCGGGTGACAACCCTTCGCGGCGTTGACCTTCGACGCGGTGGGCATGGTTTGATAATTCGGCGGCAAGTGGTAAATGGTGTTTGGTGCGAGTTTTGTGGAACCCTCGGCGGATGCTGTTTGGCGGCCGCACTGATTATCCCACGGTACACGCGTCAAGGTGATACCCGCGAAGATACGGAGCGATCGCGGTGGACGTGTGAGTTTGGGTTTCCGAAGTGGAGGATTTGAATGTGTGTGCGTGTTTGGGAAGAGAGAAAAAAAGAGTGCTAATTTCAGCTGATGCGAAAGAAGCGCCACGGCGAGGTTTCGGTGTGTTTGCTTACGTTGGAAGGTTTGATGTTTTGAACGGGGTTTGCAAAGGTACTGGATTAGGTGCGAGAAGCGAATTTGTTTATTTTGGGTTGGGTTTGGGAAATATTTTGATATTTTCAATAGTTTTTAACATGGGTGTTTAGAATATTTTTATTTGATAAGGCTCATTGGAACTTGATAGAGAACATATTTAATCGAGCAGAATAGTTAATTTTTTTTCTTCGAGGAAGAGGAAGAACACACCGTCCGAACCTTTGTGACGCTAGTCAAACCAAAACCACCCCAAACACCCCGCACCGATGCGGCCTCGCTCACGGTCATCGATCGGTCTAGCGTTCCTTCTGGGGCGTTCGGTTTGTGTGAAGTCTAATTTTACGACTTGTTTACATACGGCCCTACCTACCCCCCAACGTCGCGCCCCAGCTTCCTCTAGACGGTCGTCCCAAAGCCTCGTCGATCATTAGCGGCGGCAGCCGGTTTTTCTTCCCCCTCCTCCCCCTTCTTCAAACGGTGGCCACGATTGTTCCGAAGAGTTTGTACCTAATCTGTTGCATCCCGGCAACGCTCTCGCTCTCGCCGGAAAGGGCCACTCGGACTGTTTGATCAAGGGCAACCTGTGCTTCGAAAGGGCTATTTTCGTGCAGCGCTGACAATATAAAATCATAATTAATTGAAAACACTTTCCTACCGAATGCACGGTCGCGATTAGGGCGAACCGCGATTTTGCCGCGGTGGCGATGCCAAAGGTCGCTTGATTAATGGGGTTTGTGTAGTTTGTTCGGTAGCGAAACCGGGCCGCTTATAGAACGAATCAACCCCAACGTCCCCACGGTCGCGTGACGGTTGCGGTAACCATTTGCGTACGACACAAAACAAAATGCACTGAGTGTTGCGGTTTGGACGATTGTTTTTTCATTCAAGCAGCGCTCAAGCTGTAGCGATTTAATTGGTTACCGATACCAGCAGCGTTTGGTTCGCTCTTGGCTGATTCTTTATGCTGCTGCAAAGGATGCCCTTGGATGCATTCACCCGCCGCACGTGATGCTCGCACCGGTGGAGGATGTAAATGAGATGAATGGTTTCCACGCGCTTTGCAATTGTCGGTGGCATTAATTAGGTAAAGTGATAATTTATTTATTTTTTCCCCAAAAAAAAAAAACTGTTTGGCAGCTTTTGTTCGCAATGTTTGTTTTTGCGCAAGAGTTGCCGAGAAGAGTGCGGTTATAAATCATCGCGAAACGATTCGGCCACACGAGGTTTAGTCAATGGCTTTACGTTTTATGTGTTTTCAAGAGTGAAGTGAATATTTGAGACATTCAAAAGTAAAGATGATTTCAAGAACGATGTATAATTCTCGCTTCATTTTCTATTCTGTTCACCACCAACGTTACTGTAGTCTGTTATTAAAAAAGAGGCAAGAGTGAAAAATTGACATTAAATTATTTTTGTCGAAAAATAATTTAATTTGGCATTTTATTTATAATTAACTTCAAACCCAATTTTGATTTCTCTATTTCACGCTTGAACAAAGCATAATTGTTTGGAAATAAAATCGAATGATGAATGTGGTTGATATTAATTTGATATGAAAAAAAGGTCATTCGAAAGCAATTCACATAAGCTTGTTATTTAAATTTGATGTTGAGATGAGAATTAACTTTTATTGTTATGAAATAAAGCAATATAATCAAATACTTCTCTCAGAACGTTCAGAAAGCAGTAATTTTTGAATGTAAGGTTGAATGATTTAATTAAAAGAATTAGCTTTAAGTTGTGCTTTGAACTGAAACGAACTAAACAGCAAGAACGAAGCACTTAAAATTGTAAAATTAACAAATCAACACCGTTTTTCAACGGTTCACGTAATCTAACCATCGTCTATTGTCATGACGCGTTTTGTTGCCACCGTGTGCAATTACGCCCACTGCCACAATCTCGCGGTCTCAACGTTTCCACCCTCCGAAACCGTGTCTTACTGACTTTCTTAGTTTTTTTTTCTGTTCTCGTGGAAAACTTTTTTCACCCGGATAGCCGGGAAAATTGAAAGTTGAAGCGAGGAAACGCAAAACCGCAAACGATTTAATGCGTTTCTGTGGTCGCTGTCCTGTTTTGTGTTTTTCTTCGCGAGCGTTTTCTTCGACACCGCAGGGGCGTAGGAGACGCAAAATGGTCCCCGCCCCCCGGGGGGCAGAACGCCTTCCAAGATGGACCGGAGCCACATTCGTGTGATTTACGGTTAACTATTTCGCCCGTTCCAGCGTTCGGGTGAAACGAGCGCATCCTGGTTGGGTGGGACTTGCGTACCGACATCATTATCTGCCCATAATCAGAAGTCCCGGGGGCTGCAAAACCCGACAACCTCGACAGTGTAACAATTTTATGAGACAGGTGAATTAGTTCACAGCACACGCTCGAGAGGCTCTTGGTGCTGTTTGAAGCCGCACCGTTTCTAGTTGCGCGGGTTATTATCAGATGGCAAATGGTTTGATTGTTAGCTGTTGGTGCGAGGCAGACGCGCGGGAGCCCCCGGAAGCCACACGGTACAACCCGCAGAGTCATAAAGCTGTCAAATTTAGAACGATTAGAAGAGGATATGTTAATTGCGCCCGGGAGTTTGAACTTTCGCTGGAACTGTTTGTCTTTCAGCCGAGCGAAAGTGTGGCTACGGTTGGGAAATAAATCCATGCTACGAAGTGTCTGAAGCAGCAGCTAACAAGCTTGGCTTTAAGTACATACGAAACAAGCAACTTCATGAGAAAGACAAATAGTCTTTGCTCGAGTTCGAGCTTTACTCGCCTTAAAAACGCCAAATCGGCGCCGGTGGCAAAAGATGAGGTTCATCTTCATTTCGCACCACATTTACCTTTCGAATCGAATCTCCCGACTCGTCTGTTTATTAAAAGCCTCTTCTGTAGGGAGTTTGAAATCGAAATTCGGCACAAAATCTGTTCACGGTACGCTGGACAAAAATTGCTTCCCATTCATCTCCGCCGGCGCTAGATAATGTGGCTTGCAAGGACAACCCAGGCCTCGAACACCGGCTGGGACATCATTAGTGCACCCGAAACACGAGAGCGTACGGGTTCGCTCCGATGGCCTAATAAGGGTTTGCAACAGATGGTCCCGGACCGGGGCTCGTTATGAGCGTCGAGCGGTACGTGCCCCAAGCACCACGATTGGGTGTTGAAAGCCACGAATCTGCATGTGTGAGCTTTCGCTTTGCACGAAATAAAGCATCTGTTTTGGCCCCTGTTTTGGACCGACTTGTCAGTCATTTTTGACAACCCGGCGACCAGGCTGGCAAGGAGTGGTTCAATGGTGGCCGAAGGAGAACGAACATGATGAAAAAAAAAAAACATGATACATGATTTAATGCTGCCCATTTGCTGACACACTCATCGGCTTTCGGCGCGGTTGGTGGTATTGAGATTGATTAAGTGGATTCGGTCGCATTTGGCTTGTTATGTTGGGTGATGGGTGGTGGTGGGTAAAAGTTTTTTCTTTGATTGACTGATTCGGCCACAGGTGAGCGAAATCGTTCACGATGATGATTATGGACAGCCGATCGCGGTTGGGTTGTTTATTATCTTAATTTTATAGCTCATTGATTTTCAGCTTATGGCCAATTTTCTTGACATAATGTCTCAAATTCTGGTCATAGTGCTAAAGAATATGTGGATATATTTCCAATTCTAAAAACCCCCGTGGAAACAAAGTCTTCGTAATGTCGATTTATACGGTTATTTTCAACTTATTTTCCATATTTTATTGGTTTTGGATAATTTGGTGGTTTTTTTCATAGCATGTGTTTTTTGCGAGATTTATGTTAAACTACATTAGGGAATGGAATTTTATGAATATTTCTTGTGGATCCATCTTTCGATTGCGAGTATGTTTAAGCTTTGAGAAGCAACAATGTTTTGTTCAATAATAAACACACATAACAATCAGTTATTTTGAAATTTGTGAAGATGTATCTAGTACCTAATTTGAAACTAACCAAAATTTAAGGCAATTTCTTTTTAGTAGCCTCATATGGAAACGAAAACTTGACATATATTTCTCTAGGAAGCATCTTCTCGGTATAACAATATGCAGTCTCTTCAGTGAACTTCTATACCAATAAATTAAACACAAATTTTTCTTAGTTTTTTTGTATCATCTTAAACACCTTTTTCACCTTTTTGACCTATTTCACATTTCTTCATTTAAGCATTAAATGGGCTGCTTCAAACACACACGCAAGCATCAGAATACTGCATTGCATCAAAAGCACGTACAATTCACATGCAAAAATAGAATCCAAGCTTGGAAACATTTCTAGCTGACCTTTTGCGACCTCGGACCAACATTTGCCAAAATGCAGACTGCGCCACAGGAAGGTTGGTTTGATAATTATCTCAACGTATTTTTTTTTACGGAGCACTTAAATCACACCACAGTAAGCACTGACTGGTTTGGATTTTGTCAACATTTAAAATCGGGACTATGATAGGGATAAAGCCAGAAAAAACACCGCAAAAAAGCAGAACAAAACCCAGAACACTGTTCCACATACGCTGCATCCTAAACGTACATCCGGTGACGTCAAGTTTGGACCAATTGCAGCACGAAAGGTATTTTTTATCGAACCAGCTACAAACACACTCTGCAAGCTGTTTATTGCACGCTGGTCCATTTTTTTGCCTACCTCTTGCTCACTCAAAAAATCCACCCAGGTCTAGGAACGAGAGGTAAGTGGGGCAGGGCGAGCTAAGGGATAAGATTCGAATGGTCCATCCCGAGCTTCACCTGCACCTTCCACCAACCCGGCCGGATGGGATCGGTTTATTTATTCACCCGGTGCGTTACTGACATTAATTTGTTTACTTATTTGTTTACCTCATAAGTGGGCTAGCTGCTTGGTTCAAAAAGATCACGATGCGAAACAAATGGTACAGAGGAGCGTGTGCTCTTATTTTCTTCTAGCTGATTTTCGGTGCACTTCAGCAGGGCGAAGTGCGCCAAAGTATGGAAGCAATTGCGTAGCGAACCGCACATGTGACTCTTTTTTTTTGTTTCAGTATGGAAAATTCGAGCGAAATCTACAGGCACGAGTCGGGCAGCTGGGAAAAGGATGCTATTCGATTTGCAGGAAATTTATAGCGTTCTATAACGCAGTATTGTGTGTAAATTAAATGAAAAAAAAAACACATCCACTGGAATCCACCACATTTCCTGCCGCGGCTGGAGTGCTTCTCGTTTTGTTTGCTTTCACGAGATTTGAATTATTGCTGAATTATAACAGGGATGGTTGGATTCTTTTACCGGATCCTCCCCACCCTCAGGTTAAACATAAAACACACCTTCGCTTCCACCGCATGGATTTCGTTACACAAGATGCAAGGGATGGGGATTTATTTTATTTTCTTTTTCAAACAACTTTCAGCCCGCTCTTTACATTGGAAAGCCACTGAGAACACTGAGCACATAGGGAAAGGGGGCTTTTTGCATTTTTTTTTTGTTGCAATTTCAGCACAAACACACTCAGACACGAATATGATTCGAATCACTATTTGAATTATTTCACATAGGAACTATCGACACCGCCTCGCCGATTATTGATTTTAACACAAGCGAGGAACAACGCACGCACACGAATTTGATGCAATTATTTATTTCTCTGTTTTCCGCACTTGTTCTTCCGGTCAAAACCGGAGGGCTACGAATCCCTCCGGAGGCTGGGATTTGCTGGGTGGTGGGGAAGAAGTGTAATTTTATCTCCTCCCCAGGCCAGGTCGAGAATCCGAACCGGAAACGGAATGTATGATTCGTTTTCGCACTCGAACCCGAAATAAATGTGTGTTTGTTTTTGGTAGTAGCGCTTTTCACCTTATGCTTCCGCTGTGGAGCTGTGGTGGTGGTGGTGGTGGTGTGTGTGTGTTTTGCCTCCTTTTGCGGAAAAGGATTTCATCAATTAATCGCGATAAATCGATCGATACGGAAACCGTCGGTCGTTCCGGAACGCGCGCGTCGAATACTGCGAGACTTCGTGGTCGAGTTTTGCGTGGAGTTCAGGACATTATCGTCCACCGGTTTAAGTTGGACGTACTACAAATCGGGATCATCGACACACACACACACACACATGGGCGCCACGAGCGCGAGTCGAGGCGCGAAAGTATTGTACCACCCGTTGATCGGGCGCCGTTTGGTATAAATGGCGGTGCGGTGGCGTTTGGAGCACGCGAACGCGATGCTTTCTTGAAGCGAACTGCCGCTCGCAGGAGGGTTTGTGTCCTCGTTCGGACACGGGCACACGCGTGACGCTTTTTCTGCCGTTTGCGAGTGGCCGGCGGCGCGGTTCAGTCCCCAGAGAGAGAAAAA
>JXWZ01001960.1:0-16571 GCA_000956215.1 Anopheles farauti No. 4 | reverse complement strand
AAAAAAAAAATCCCGCTCATTAGCTGCGTAAACTGTCCGCACCAAGCCATCGCACGCTTGATTAGCCGTGTAAGTCGTCGTGTCGTGCATTGAAATAAATATCCGCAACAAAGCGAGCACGCTACTAATGGAGGGTAGGGTGCACAGCGGAGCATGGCTCGCGGTGCCGAACACACTTGACAGCTTCCCGTGCAGCTGGACGCACGGGACGTCAAACCGGACACCGGACTGTTGGGTCGACTCTTGGCGCGGGCCCGGTCAAGCGAGAACTACGGGCGCAGAACTTCAGCTGACACGCTTCGGCTTACTCATGCGAGTCCTGGACGTTTTACGCGCTCCGAAGCGTTTTCCCTGGACGACAGTCGGTAGACGGGGAATGCATAATAATAACAAAAAAAAAATAAGCGGAAAACAATATTTCTCCATCCCCCGGTTCCAAGTGGTTCTCACGAGCGGAGGTGCGCTGGCGCAACATGCATGTCCGTAAAGTCTCGAATGTCCCGTGCGTACTTGCCGTCAGTAAACGCGAACAAGATCCAACTTCATCACGCCCCGGCCCCGAAACGTATACCTGGCACGTTTCCCAAGGTCGCCCGGTAAGCAGGGCAGGTCAAGCGAGGGGCATAAAAATCACACATCGGCAGACAAAAGCGCACGCAACGATGCGGCCAAGAAGCACCGAAACCAAAAGCGGGCGTTTTATTGATCCTGCACCTGCACCGGGCCTGTTTATGGCCGCTACTGCTGCTTGTCGCCCGCCCTACCCGCTGCCGTGCCGTGGGTACGGAACCGGCAGGCCTGGGTTTTGATAAGCTGGCTAATTAGAACCCGTACCCAAGGTTCCTGGACGGCACCGGTTGAAAGGGGTTCCATGTTGACAAAACTTCCAGGCGGGAGACCGCCATATCGCTACCTATCGGAGCTGTTCGCACGGAGGTACGCGGGGTTCGGTCACGGTTGCGGTCAGCGCGGGCAACACCCAACCCGGGACGAAGCACCATAAACGCGCTAAAACAACAGCCGCGAATGGACGCCGCTGAAACAACCGGGTTGCTGGAACGGGTTGATGAAATAATGACGCCGAATCACGCCGATGCCGATTAAACGTTAAGCTTTCTGTCTAAATAAACGCCTCCGAATGCAGCTCTCCGTTTGTGGAAGGAACGATTGAGTCGTTTCGATAAAGGAAAACAAAAAAAAAACAACCAACCGTCGGTCCGATAGGAATCGGTAAAACAAACCCACGCGCGTCCGCATACGCGTGCTCGTTTTTTTTTGTTTTTTTTTTTATATCCCTCTTGTGTCCTTTTCCAGTGGCCGTTAAAAAAACACACACACATACACACACAAAAACGGCCAAGAGCCTTGGGAATTGTCGATTGATTGATTGATAATCATTCCCCAAGCCGGTGCGCAGCGTCGGGATTAAAAACGACGATTGGTTGGTGTTCGTCAGCCCGGCGCTGTTTAATAACCAGCTTTAACGTGCGATCGATCGGTGGTGCCGCGTGCCGCAACCGGTAAGCGTGCTTGGACGGTGTGTGCGCTTTGTGTGGAGCATCGTGGGATCAAATCCCGAACGAGAGCGCCGGGGGAAGAGAGTTTTGGGGCGCTCTCTCTCGCTCGCTCGCTCGCTTACAGGGAAAAACTTTTTCACTCAATTAATACGCGTTTGTTTAAGGTAATAATAGGTGACTCCTTTTAAGGATTCGAGTATCTCTTTCCCTTTCGTTTATCTCTCTCTCTCTCTCTCACTCTGGTTCACATACCTCGAGTGTATTTATAAATTGCTCTAACGAAGTCCCTTTTCATTTCGCCTTTAAGAACTTTTCGAGAGGATAATTTTTGGAGAGACGTACGTGCTACCGGGTCTTTGATCGACAGCAGCAACCGGTCGCTACCCTTTCCGCGAGTGACGTCACGAGCCGGTTCGTGTTTTCTAATATCCGAAATTAACGAACAGCGCTGTAGCACAGCAGCCGCAGCGTCAGTCGAGTGAGTTCGAAAGACAGCACCTAGACGTGGATGGTTGAAGCGAAGGGCGTGGAAATACTCCCCCGTAATGCCCTCGCGCCAGTTAATAGTATTCAAAATCACGGACACCGGCCGGGGGGGGAGAGCGGGGAAGCACGTAATGGACGAAGACGCTCGGCCCTGTTTCGCCTCATCTTTATCGCCCGGAGTCCATAATGTAGCGCCCGCGTCAACTGACGGATGCTCCTGTTCGCGCCATTCGCTCGTAAACCGTTTACCCCTTGTCCGGTGGAGATGGCGCGTAATGTAATCATCGCCCGGGTCGCCCTCGGGTGGGGGGGGGGGGTTGGGGGAAGCACACCGAAACTGTGTGCCGTTCTAAAGCCGACTTCCGACTGGCTGCGGCCGCCGGAGCAACCGGCGCGGAGTTAGACTTTTAACGACTTTTCTGTCTCTGTGATGACTGGTACGGTGGTGGCTGCCGGCTGATGATGCTTTCATGCAGCTGCATTTTATGGTGCGCTTTGATTTTGATCCACGCACCGTGGGACGGTCGGACGGAAGTGTTGGAAACAAACGGAAGAACTCCGGCCGCTTGGTAGCTTGGATATTCCAGGGACCGACGACCGAACGCATGCAAACCGAAAGCCGTTTCCAAGCGTAAAGATCTCATTCCACTACTAAGTCGTGGAAATATATAAAGATAGCACTTTTTGGAATTAAGAAAATCTTTACGAACAGATCTACAGACATTCTGCGACGAACTTAACTGACAAGCTAAGATCCCGAAAATGCAAATGTCTTCCGAGTTCTTGGAATGACTCAGGAAGAATCCCAAACTATTACCTCATTAAGTAAATCTTTAACTACAGATCAATCGATATCCTGCGACGAACTTTACTGACGAGTTAATATCCGGAAACAAATCACATCTTTTCCGAATTCTTGGAATGATCCAGGAAGAATCCAAAACTCTTACTTATCTCCCAATGCTGCAGAACCTCATTTACTATATATTTAACAAGAGATCAACAAATATTCTTCATCGAACTTAACTGACGAGTAAAGATCCGGTAAAAATAAAATGTCTTCCTAATTCTTGGAATGATCCTGGAAGAATCCCAAACTATTACTTATCTCCAAATGCCTCAGATTCATGAAGACAAAAGATTCATTAAGTAAATTTTTAACTACAGGTCAACAAATATTCTTCATCGAACTTGACTGACGAGTGAAGATCCGGAAACAAATCAAATGTTTGTCAAAATCTGGGAATGGTTCTGGAAGAATCCAAAGCTGTTACTTGCCACCGAATGCTGCCGAACCTATACCAACCAGCTTTGCGCGTGCAGGAAAACGTCAGCCAGCGCAGCGCCAGCTGCTGGTTCGGTCTCGACCACCGTACGTCACGTTTCGCACAAAAACCGAACCCGGCGCGCGGCGGGTGGTTCGACTTTTTTAATCAACAAAATCAAATTTCTATAAAAACACAGCCCCTGCCGCGCCTGCCATCCGCCATCCAAGCCACCAGTGGGAACCCGGACTGGTACGAGCCGAGCCCGCGAAGGAGCTGCGGGGCTCCTGTTGGAACAGTAATGACCTGATTTGTTGTATCGCGCTTGGTGTCGAATCCCGCTGATTCGCATCGACTCCTTGCAACGGTCCCTCGCTCCTTCCGGGCGCAACCGGGGAAAAAAAGTGGAGAGGAACAACACACACACGCACACAGAGGGAGAGGGAAAAAAAACACCCCGCGCGCAAAACGTGTAATTACTGGTGCCCCGGCACGCTAAACGGCCGGAACGGCAACTGATTTGAGTGAATGTTTCGTTTCTGCCGGCAGGGTAAAGGTTGCGAAAAATTGCACGCCCAACGTCGGCCCTGGCGAGGGGGGTACACGGGGCGGGCACTTTTCCGAATCGAATTTGGCCCTCGACTCACGCCCTCCCCGCACACGGTGCGCTATTATCGGATGGATCCCGCCCGAGATAATCGCGTTACGCCCGCTCCGTGCGCGGCACGAGCCGACGGGCCTGGACCCGGGAAGGACTGGTCCTTTATGTATATGTATATTGGCTGCTAGTTGACCCCAGCGCCCGGTCACGAGTGGTCACTGGTAATTGACGGTTTCGGACCCACTGCTGAAGTGGCCCGATCGATATTTTGGCCAAACGTGGAGAACCCAACGCGCGATGATTATTAGCGTGATCTCCGGACGGGCTCGAGCTAATTCCGAGCGACCACCCATTCGTGGTTGGAAGCGTTTCCGGATCGCCGGGACATTATAGCATATTTTTTTTAGTTTCAAGCTTTAAGTTTCCAGTTTTAAAAAAGATCTTAGCACTTGCTGGACTTGGAAGTGACTGAGTGTTGTTTTTTTTTTATTTTGTGGTTAAAATCAAGTGGGTTTAGATTTAGATTCCAGAAGTCTCTCGCATTGTATTTAGTGATGTTACAAGTGTTGAATTGAGTAGTGTGGAGTCCTCATTAGGCCTTTGTTCCTAGGTCCTGGTAGGTCCTAGTTTATACTTAAAGATTTATTTTAAAAAGTTATAGAAGTATTCATTATTTTATTTATTTATTTGCATAAACTTTACAACGACCTCTCAGTATCTAGGTCCAGACTAAGTTACGTCCACTGACAAACTTATACCGATATAATGTAAACTTATCCCGAGCCTAATCGGTAATGTATTTGTATAAAAAAAAATTATGACAATTTGCTTGCAATACCGGAATTAGTTCTGAAAAATTATATTAAACGTTCAGATCTACAGCAGCTGCTACTTACTTCCTGACACCTTCAAATTGAGCACAAAAAAGCCCCGAAATCACTCAGGAGACTCTCGAACTCACTGCTCATCCCTATTTGTTGTGGAGTGGTTTTGGAGAAACAAAAACTTGACGTGTAAGTGATGAAAAGCTAGTTATTACACTAGGATCGATTGGATTATAGAGCAAGTTATTAAATTGAAAGTATTTCCAAGACTTACAATGTGCGTTTGACTCGGACTACCTGAGCTGGAAAATATTTCCAGAGCGTAAAGCGTACACCTTGATATCTTGGAATTCGTTTATGGGAGAATCTGAAACCAAAATAAAAGTAATCGAAATTGGAAACCCCGGAATTGGCTTGCAAAAACGGCTTCCAAACGGCCCATTCATAACTTCCACCCGAGCTCATCAACGTCACCGGTGGATCGTGTTGTAAATTAGCTTTTTTTTCCCCGGGGGGGGGGGCCGAGAAGCGGCGCGCAAAGTGGATGACCACCAAATGCCCACCGAATCGGGCCGCAATCAAGGAGCGTGCAGACGTAGCAGCGGTTCAAGGTTGCTACCGTTTTTGCAACGGTGCCCACAAAACGGCAAACCACCGGCGACTGGGTGCGTCAGTGTGGCCGGTGCGGGTGCGAACACATTTCTGCACCTTCCCGCGTTCCGCCGGGCCGGGGCAATGGTGGGTGCGGGCAATGCCTGCTGCGGTTACACCGACTGGCACAATTTGAGGTTAGATTACGGTGAGGTCTTTTCTCGCTTTTTTACCCTCGCCTGCGCACTCCCGCTACTTGGACTGCAGTTTGTGGAGCACGGCCCAATAAATCGATTTGTTCCACCGGCTGGCTCCGTGTGCGAAGGCTCCGACTTCGGGTCCGGGTCCTGTATGGGTACGGGGGCCTTTAGCAGAAAGAAACGCAGCTGACGGCGAAGAAGGAATCAATCTCGACCTTCACCACACTTGACACACAACGGAAGCAACCACTTTGCGGTGCGGACATAATCAACAGCGGCAGCATCATCATCATCGTCAGCTTGTATCGGATCCTTACTATTATCAGTTCATCACATCGGGTTTGCGGCTTGCCTGTGGCAGATGGCGACGATGCGTACCAACCGGCCCGGGGCGGTGCGATAACTTCATCACCGCGACGTCCCACCAAACCGACGGCGATGACAGGCATTTTTGTATCTGCGGGATTTCGGCGGGAACTAGGGATACCAATCTACCGCCTCCGTGGAGCAGTTCCAACGCGAAATAACCGGCCCAAACGCGCCGGGCGGCTCGAGAATAGCGTCAGACATACCCGAGGCACGCGCTAATGTTGCATTACGAATCGGAACCCCGGCCGCCGGCAGAAAGAAAAGAAATTAGTGCTCGGACCGTCTTCCCCGGCGTTGAAAAGCATTCCGGGACGGTTTAATTTACCCATTCCGCCGATTTGAATCCGACCTCGATTGCTTCACCGAGCGGAATGGCCCACGTTTGTGGTGCACCGTGAAGTCTTTGGCTGAAGTCTTTCAAGTCCCAGGGTTTTTTGATGATCCGTGCATCGATCATCGCGCTGGCGACCTTTCACGCCCGGCAAGGCGTGAGCGTACACACACACACACTCACTCTCGCTCTCGCTCTCCATCTCTCCTCACCAAACTAAGCCTCATAATTAATGTCCAAACATAACTCATGTGTGAAGATTTATACACGACGCTTCTCCCGAGCGCGCAACCCGGCCCGGTCTTTTATTATTATTACTCACACTGCGTCCCGGGGTCATTTACACACAAAACACACGCCGGCTTTCGTGCGGACAGTGGAAGTGAACCTTTTTCCTTCCACAATGCGCCAGGCAGGCAGGCATCGCATTAATCTGAGTTCGTCGTCGATTCCGATTCGCTGGGCCCGGGTGCGCAGGGGTTGCCCCCTTCACGGTGCCGATGAATTACGGTGCCCGGTGCCCGGACGAATGCAAAACGGCCGTACCGTGGGGTATCGGCGAAAGTATCACTCGAGACGGGACGGGATTTGCGGCCTGAGGGACGCTACAAATAAGGTCCGGTCCGGGAGCAAATAAATAAAGCGGTGGCCTTGTTTGCGCTCCGCATGGGTTATGGCGGACGTTTCCAGGTATTGATGGCGGAAACGACACTGTGATGAGTGTTAAACTCAATTGTCCTCATAACACTTCAATGCAATTCACTTCAGTGATTCAATTACTCAGCTGAAGGTGTTCAATACACCCCAACACATTTTATTTTAAATTTTGAAGATAATTTCAGAAACAAAAAGGAAGCATTATAGCATTATATGTTTACATGCACTTTATCACCAATTTTTTTTTTTTTAATCTTTAGGAGAGTATATGAATTTAAATACACTCACTCGAAGGATGGTTCGGTCTTTATTACAACATTTAAAATATTCGGCAAATTTCCTCAAACAATTTAATTTGCGCTTTAAACGTAGCTAAAACTGAGGAAATAATATTTTTTTATCTCAACTTTGCCCATTTGCTCTAAGGGCCGAAAGATGTTTCCACTCACTCTCACCTAAATTTAGATTAAAACATCATCTTTATTCCGAAATTTTGCAAACTCTTGTCGTGTTTCATGTATATATTTGGTATATTTTACTTTTGCGAACTCCGTTTTAGGGAAACAAATAGCAATAATCGCTCTTGATTTAATTCTTGCCAAGAGTAAACAAAAAATGCAATAAAAATCACCACGACCCGAACTTACATGCGTACCTAATAACCCAATCCCGAGTGCGCTAGTCGCAAAACGCTCGCCTAAGCCTCTTGACTTCGTCTCTGTTCCGTGCGCTTCAATTGGCTAATCGGATCGGATCGGACTATTTTGCTTCCAAATCCAAATAAACACCGTTTCGGGTGTATTTTACTTTTCTCGTCTTTTTTTTCTTTTTTTTTTCGGGTGCTCCTGCTCAGTACAACACATTCCTCTTGCAGTATTTTTCCTCTTCCCTCGCCGGTCGCCGTAGCTGTCATCGGCAAGCGTTGACACCCATTATCTCGAGCGTTCGATTCCGGCGCGCATTTCTCCATCTGGGTACCGGGGCAGAGGTGTACCGCTGTTGAATAGATACCTCACTCTTATTTATTGCCGTCGGTTCAGCCGATTTTCCGATTCTTCGTCCGCCGTGTGTGCTTCCTGCTTGCAACCCGATGCGCCTCCTCGCAATCAAGCCATCAAAAGCCAGCCGGGGACGACAAATTAAAAAGAGAGAGAGAGAGAGAGAGAGAGAGAGTGAGAGGGGGAGAGATAAAAAAGAAAGAAAGAAGTCCCTAGAATCCCCGGGCGGACATTGCGCTACAGTTTGCCAGTGCCCTACATCCATCTCAGGGGTCATTTTTGTGCCGAGACCCAAGAGGACGCACTTCCCCGGGTGGTAAAGGAGGCAGGAGCAGCCGGGAGTTTGTTTGTTTGTTGTTGCCTGTCGTTTCGGGTGCTGAACGAGTGATTTGTTCCTTCGCCGGTTGTGCGGCGTTTCCGTGCGCACTTCACAAGTGACGACCCCTGCTACCTTCCCCCGGTAACGCAAGGCAGCCCCGGTGAGCCCCGATGCCCCGGAGTCAAGGGGAACGAATGAGAATGAAACCATCGACCGAAAAAAGAAAAGAAAAAAAAAGTCATAGATTCGATCGTTCCCAACCAAGGGACGAATGTTTTGATAGTTGCCCACGAACGCCTCGACCGCCTGCTGATGCCCCTGAAGCACTCGATCACCGCGGGGTGGCCGAAGCACGCAGCGTCCATAACCGATCCCTGCGCACCGAGGGATAAGGGTGCGGGACCGAACGTCTCCATCGCTCCGCTACCTTTCACGCGCGCGCCTGATCTTATTATATTCCATTAGCAGTCCGTTTCTCTTCCACCGGTGATGGCAAGCGGTCGGCAGCCCGAATTGATTATGTGTCACCTTTTGCGCGCACCGTTCGGCGACATTGTCTGCAGATTACACACCGCTCGAGCGGCTTCGACAAGGCATTTTGGGAAGGTAAACATTAAACAAGATCATTTCGAGGCGAGACTTTGTTTTGGCCGCAACAATTACACAGAGCGACGGACGATCCCATTTCCCGGGCATTGCGAAGGGTGGGCGGATGGCGGGCAGTTGAAGTTCTCAAGAACCCGAGACGAGATCCGGGAGTTCGAGCGGACTTGGATCGTGCTTTTGGGACGACATCGATCTGGCCGGCTTCTGTCGCGAGTCGCGCACGTTATTGAGACGATGTTCCAGGTGAATCCTGCGAGACTAAACACTCGCTATCAAGTTACACCGTGCGGGAGAACCCAAAGACGGTCGAGTTGGAGCATTAGATTTCGCTGTATTTAAGGGGATCTTTTTTTTTGTCTAACCTCTCAAACGTTTTTTGATCGCTCTGTGTTTTGGTCGCGAGAAGCGACAGATGAAACGGTTTCAGAAAAATAACTCCAAGACATTCCAACGTGGACGTTCCGTGTTGGAACGCAAGCTTTTAAACCTTCCGCGTGCTACCTCCAATACAATATTTAGCAGATTACACTCTTGTTTGGGAGAAATAGGATATCGCACCAGTGCACGCAGCGTTCCTCGCAACGACGTTGGACGTTCCAAAAGATTCCAGTGCAAGAAAGAGATACAACGTTGGAGTGTCAACAAAAACCTAACCTCAACGTTCGCTCGTGAGCGAACGGACGGATCCCTGCCGCCGCTTCTTGCACTGTCACTAGCGGCAAATTACTGGATACGGCAAGATGGCTGCTGTGCGGCCGCAGATGAGCAGCCCGGTCCGTACCGGGTGAAGCTCTTTGCCGCCCGTGCCGCCGGGGCACGATAAGTAATTTCTCCGAACCCGCACCCGGCGCAGGATAATAACTAACTACACAAACAACGCGGAAGGCGGTGGCAGGGTGTTGCCGGAGTCACACCCCCAACCACCTTCGGTGCTGGTGGAATGTTGCTGAAGGTTTTCTAAATTAAAATTCCACTCCCACCTGCTCCCCCTCCCCAACGGCTGCCCGGTTTCGCACGGGCGCTCGGGCATTATTTCTGACAAGATTTATTTGCACGGGCGGCAGCGTCAAGAAATCTATTAGGGCGCACCCGGACCGAGTGGGTGGGAGTGGGTTGTAGCTCAACCCTTAAATTCGATTTCGACAGCGACGCCGACGAGGAGGAGCGAACTTAAGCGCTTGTTTGTTTGTTTGCTCTCATCGCAAACCCCGGCGCTGCTCACTTCTTCGGTGCTCGCTGCCTTTCTGCCAGCGTCTGGCACCAGCCGCCATAAGCGCCCGCCATTGTTTCCAGCCGCATCTTCTTTATCCTTATCACCGCTGGCGGCCTGCCCTTGGCGGCGTTTTCCCCCCTCCGCCACCGCAGTCGCAAACCAATTAATTATTTTTACTCACACAACCGAACACACGCCCAAGACGGGCCGAACGCCGCACGAGAACTTCGGCTCCCACGACGTACAATGTCTCAACAGATTATTTTTTACGGCGCACGCAAATCTTCGCCTCCCATCATCACCCTTGTGTGTGTGTTTGTGTGGGGGGGGGGAGGGGGACACAAAAAGCCACCACAGAAAACAGGGCTTCTCCGCCCAACCTCCCACATTGTATTGATTGCCACTGGCTTCGAAGACATAAATCGCGCAACCACGAGCAACGTTGGGGGGGAAGAGAACAGTGAAGTTGTTTCGCGCTTAAAACTCGCGCTAGCACGGAAAACTTCAAAGCCCGCAAGTCAGTCACCCGTAAGCAAGAAAGCAAAAATAAAAAATAAAAAAAAAACGTCTCCGTATCAGGCTTCTCCTCTGTAGGCAAACGCATCGTTAAGCGGATTAGCGCGAGAAGATCCTGCCGGAGGTTTTTTTTATCTTCTCTTTAGTTTTTGTCCCATCTAACTTGACCCGGTAGTTGTTGGCGAGAGTTTTGTTTTCATGGTCTTTTTTTTTGCTCTTGCTTCACTGTACGCTCTTTCTGCTTAATTATTATTATTATTGTCACGGATTAGGACGGTTAACGTTAAACGGACCGGAGCCGGGAAATACATCGCTCTTTTTTTTTTGTTTGTTTCTCCTACTGGAAATAAATTATAAAGTACGAGCACCCAAACGAAAACACAAAAAAATAGCACACAACTTTTTCTACGCACGGGGCCGCACCTCGGGAGGGAAATTAAATCATCCCGGCACCGAGCGATGATTGGAGAGGCTATTTTGGAACGGCTCTCATCATTATGGCCGCCGCGGGACTATCCTGCCGGTGGTTCTTAAGCTCATCATCCCGCTGCCGACGGTTAATTGGAGCAATTGTAAATGTTGTTCACAATTATCTTTACACGCAATTTGTTTTCCCGAAAGTTTTACGGTAGGTGATATGTATTAAATATGTTAGAATTTGTGCTGCTAGGAGCCACATGGTGGCTTACGGTAGGTGTAGATCGTATTCGAAATTCATAAAAGTGAAAATAAAAATAGATGGAAAATAAAAACAAAATTAGGCAACGCTCTATTTGGATTGTCATGAGTGGATTTGATTATTCGCAGTAGTGTTATTGTTATTTCTTTTCGGTTATCGGTGCAACCAGCAGGCCTCAAGCACTTCATTATCACACGTAACGCATTTTTCATCGAACGATTGGGCCCCGGTGCGCTGCTGAAAATCGCCAAAATCGCCTACGATATCGTGTCGTTTCATGCCAGCCGCTGCTTTTCGAGCATCATCCGTAAGCGAAACTCGCCATCAGTTTTGGCGCACTTTCTCGCAAATCACCGCGACACCACAGCCGCTCGTATGTTGTGTTTGTTCTTTTATTTGCAAATGTTTTTAGGCGATTCATTTACAACGGTTGTTCCTGCGCCAGAAACCACCGCTCGCCCACCCCGCCAACCGGTTCCTACGCGTTCCACCCGAGTCGCTTTCGTTTTTTACACTATTTCTACAGGAAAAAAAATTTCATTTTAATTGGTAAAAAGTCAACCGGACATGGCGAAAGGCGGAAAAGGAGCGAGAGAACGCAGGTGAAGAGGACGCGGGAGGGAGGGGAGGGGCGGAGGGGTATGTATTTAGTATACTAGTAACCGGATGCCACCTGTTTATTGTCTAATTAGCTAGCTCGTATCGTGTCTCGTATTGTGTCTCGTATCGTGCTCGCGGCGACGTGGCCCCACCTATTGCAGCTACCTTTTGCTTTAGGCATACAGCTATTAATGTTACAAGTACTAGTAGTTTTTGGTTAGTGTCGATCACTAATACACGAGCGCGCGCGTGCGCTTTGTTACTTATCGTTTTTGTTTTTTTGCTTATTGTTTTTTTTTTTCTTTAAATGATCGAACCATCATCCACCAACCCACTTCGAATCATTGTTAAGGCCACCTCCGTCTCGAGCCAAGTTCAAGCAACTAATAAGGCATGGTTGTGCTTGATGCTGGTGCTAACACGGATCACTACGCTCGTTCGATGCGCCTAACACGGTTTACTCACTTATCGTACCGGTGACGGGCTTTGCCGCACGTTAAATATCTTACAGCACACGCTGCCTTACGACGGTTAGTTTATTAGAGTTCATAGGCGCACGGCTGCAAACCTACTACCAACGTTGTTAGCACAATTATTTATGTGTCTCATAGTCAAACGACAGCGCGATCAGTCTTATTAGATATTGTAGCGAAAAATAAAAAAAAGAGAAACGAAACAAATTGTAACACATTTTAAAACTTAAGATCAACCGAACCGCCTACCACACCGGAACGCGTGCTTGTGTGTGTGTGTGTATGTGCGCGACAGCCTACAGCCTAAACGAAATACGGCCCGCTGGCAAAAGACGCGTTGTAAGGAATGGGAAAATGCACAGGACACCGAGCGGGCCATCCCGGCCGGAGCTGCCTCCGGTGTGATAAGCAGCGAAACGCGCGCCGATCAAGTGAGTAGCAGGATCGCGGAATATTAAATTTAGATATCAAATAAACTTGCTTTGAACACTCAGCACGCGCCTCCATCTAGCGACTTTCGTTGGTTTGTGTTGGTGTCTCTCCAGCTATTACGTGCACTGTGCACTCTCTCTTTCTCTCTCTCTCTCCCTGGATTAACTACCACACATTTTCCGTTACCGTAGCGGGCGGGGAGGAGACCGCTCCGCCACATCTATCAGATGTCCACGATCATGTTCTGCAGCTGCTGCAGGTTGCTGCCCATCTTGGGGTTCTCCGGCAGGCATCGTATCCGCAGCAGCCAGTTCTTGCACTCGAGACACTTGCTCTGCCGTTCCTCGCGGCTAACGTCGACGCCGATCGTGCAGGCGCCCCACGGGTCCGTGTTTTCGCGGATCACCGGCAGAAAGGTGGACAGGATGATGCGGAGCGTATCGCAGGCCCGGGTGCAGTGGCTGTGCGGAAGGGAACGAAAACAAACAAAACACATTGAATGCGGCATTAGTATCGTGACTAGCAGCGGCGGATGACAGATCGGTTTGTTTATTGCTTTCGACGGCTGACGTTTGGCGAAGCTGTCATGTCGTGGTGCGTGATTTAGTAAAATGATTTACTTTATCAGTAGACGAACTCACGGCAGACTTGATCGGATTGCGCTGGGATTTTTATTATTTGCAAAAAAAATTCTTATAGCTATTGCACTAAAGCTAAGGGCGCTCTATCTTCATCCGCAACAAAACTCCAACGCTGTGATTGCCTATTCCAACGCCAAATTACCGTGTTAAACACTAAACCTACCCATACGAAGCGACCTTCTTGCTCCATGGGCAATATCAGCGAAAGATCCGTCCGTAATGTTCCGATACCGGGCAAATCAGACAAAATATGCGCATCATAAAACCCTTAAAACGCGTCCTCCATTACGATTCCCCTCGAAAGAGACGCTCGCGCTTGTGTATATGTCCGTGTTTATTATATCCTGCCGGTACGGGCCGTCGCTAAAATGGATATTGTTCGCGCCAAAACACCGAAATCCTGTATGTCCCCTCCTCTCGCCCGAATGCCGAGCCAATGTGAGACGTGCGGCACTCGACGGGACGGCTCGTTGTGCGTGTGCTGATTGCACATTGAACGCTACACCAAAACAAGCCCAAAAACGTAATGGATACTTTTCATAATCTTCCCATCAAACGTTCGCCAGCTCGTGTCCACCGGCAGGCTTCGCTCGGAGCTGGGTTTTTACCGAGGACGAGACGCGGAATCGGTACGGAGGTAGCGACAACCAAAAAAAAAACAAAACCTCCGGCAACTGGTGCGGAAATTAAAACTCGGCTCTCAGTAAGCGGAAACGCAGGGCGTAGAGAGTTCGACGCCATCAACGGCAATGGCGCATGTAGACACTCGCAACAGAAGCTGTACCCGTTTTTATTAATATTAATGTCGTGTATTCTATCCCTTCGCGTGCGTTTGTGCTGATGTTAGTGACTCACTCCACGGTGCTTCTACTACACACTCGAGGAAAATTTGCTTCGCCACTTACAACTCCCTCCCGCTCCTGTGAGCGACGGTAAATCCTCGATGGCGGACATTGCAGAGTATCGCGAAGATTTTAGACAATTTCCAATCTATTTATGAATCCGTCGCATAATTTGTAAACGATATACCATTTATTTTTCAATCCGTTTCACGATACACTGACAGTCTTCCAGAAATTGGAACAAATTAAAACGAGCCTTTCAAGAGAAAAAATCCAGCAAACTGTTTGCAATTGTTATAAAGAAAATGTTGGAAATGCACAAAAATAAAAACAAAATGTGGTTGCGTAAATCCTTTTTAAACACAAATATTAGATGCGTTATGAAATAAATCAATTTAAACGGAACCAGGAAAATTTGAAAGCTACCAATTTTGAACCCATTGGTTACCCATTGGTTTATTGGTTTCGTTTTTTACAATTTCTCTTAATTTTAGATAATTTTTAAACTATTCAACCAATTTTGCATTAAATTTGTAAACGTTTTTTTCTTTCTCATATACTTGTGTGTTTCAGCAGAGAGTTGGAGAGAATCATATACAATAATTTTCACACAAGCGGTTAAAACCCACAAATATACGAAAAAGATTTAAAAAATCGCGACCGGTATAATATTTTTTGGGAAATTAAAAAAACATAGGATAGACTAAAATATTCCTTTATGGACTAATTAATGAGTTTTCAAAGGAATCACTACAAAGATCATTATAAGCTACCTTCAGAGAGATAACACAAATGTCTGCTGTAAAAAAATTAACGATGTAAATGGATGTTGATGCCATACAAGTATAAAATATTTAAGAAATTCGGAAAGCCTCATCAAACCCGTAACGTACAAAAGCTGATTAAAGGTTGCGTCCGTACGAAAAAATCGGTAGTTCGGGCAGTGCCTAATCGCCATCGCACTTCATCGCTAATAATGTAACACGCTGCCGACGTCCACCGACGGAGGGAAAACCACTCCCTCGAAGAAATCTCCCGAATTCGTGTGCGGGAAATTCGAGGAGTGCCTGGTGGCAAATAAAAGCGAGGGGTTCACCGGCGATGCCTGCACAGGGGGGGGATTAGTGCAACACACCGCAGCCGGCACAGTGCTGCACGGCCACCGTAGACCCCTCCCCGTTCGTCGTTCGGTGCGGTCGCGATGCTAAACCCCCGGTGAAAAATTCCCATCGCCGGCACCGCGTACAAGGACGTGAGCGAGACGGCAAGCGTGAGGTGGTGCGCGGTTCAACATTTTGCTCGGATGACGAAGAAGCAATGATCCTCACTCGAACAGGAACTACAAGTATCAGTACCAACCGGAGTTTCTATTTGAGTTTATCTTCAACGATCCATCTCTCGTTTCGCTCGCGCTTGTCCTTGTGTGCGTTTCGATGCAGCCAGCAAACAAAACAAAAACGAAAGCCTACCGGTGACGGTTATAGGTTTGAGATCGTAATCGCACTTCCTCTTCCTCCTCGCTAGGCACACGGTTGTTACGCATGTTGTGTAAAATAATACGCTACCGTCGATTACGACGCTGTTCCGAGCTGTTCCTGACCCCTATTATTTACACTCGATGACACTCGATTGCATTTCGCAATGGCGTAGGAAGCGAATGAATCTGAGCGGCTGCAACTCGTCGGCATTGGTCCCTTCTGCTGCACACAAACAGATGGGAAGTAATTACATATCGTTGTGCAAATTGTGTTTTAAATTATGCAATGTAAAATAAACACGTTTGCTAATACTTTACGATATCGTTACGTACATATAAGATCACCCGATTTATTTCTAAAATACATAAAAAACTTGAAGTTGAATAATGAATTGCACGAAGTAGTGAATTCAAAAATGCGTCTTTATTTATTTGAAACATTTTCCGATGAATTCAACTGTTTCAATCAAATTTTACCAGCATTAGGGAAAAGATGAAACCAAAATGTGTGTTAAAAAACAAAATACACAACATTTGAACTTGAAACTGTAAGGACGGGCTTACAAAAAGTTTCAAATAATAGCGCTAAAATAGCCCATAAAAAATTACCTTTGTCTTTAGGCACAAAAAAGTCGAATACTTATGTTAGTCGCAATTCATGGATAGTCCCAGATTTTTTAACCTTCTCCTCATGTTTGTTATGTCTACTCTAAAAAGAATTATTCATATAATTACATAAAGAGTGCTTTAAAGGACCATTTATATTTCCCATATTTTCGTAAATATTCTACTCATTAAAAACACTTTTGAAATAATTAATACAAATAAATAGTAGTCAGGTCATCCGTTGTGAACATATCATGACTCAATGAAGAAAACTAGTTAAATATCACAATATTTTGAATGCAAAACAGTGCGGAAAATAATAGAAAAT
>JXWZ01001957.1:0-15606 GCA_000956215.1 Anopheles farauti No. 4 | reverse complement strand
AAAGGGTTACAATGAACATTGATGATGCGTTAAATTTCAGTAAATTCAGCTTACAATTTTAATATTTTTTTTTCATTTTATTTCTTCAATGTTATTGTATTCATGAGATTGTAAAACCTGGTTCAAATAATCCTAATTACATTCGTCAAGTTGCTGCCGTTCAATCAAAATGGTGTCATAATTGTTTAGAAATCCTCATCTAGTGACCCACGATCATCACCAACTATTAATGTGAGGTGTTGCAGGGCGACAACAACGGCAACGTTGCTTAACCCATGGTTTTGACATTTCAGTATTCACCCCTTCTCACGCGTACGAAAATATCAATTTATGAACAATTCCAGTCCGATCTTTGTCTTAAAATATGTGATTCTTAAGGCTAGCGTGCTGAAAAATCGATTTCCGTCACGAGAAACGTCAAAATTTAATGCGAAATATCGTAATTTTGATGATTTCGAATGAAGTTTTTTCATCAATTTCGTGGTAATCTGGGTTCGCTTGCTTGCTTGGCTTACTGCGAGCGCGGCGCGTGCACGAACACTTGTGTAGATTGCATGAGTGTGCGTGATTTGAGTCGCCTGCTCTGCTGGCTGCGGTGGAATTATTATCATAAAAATTTATTATAATGCTTGAGTTTACTTAACGAGTTTAAGAAAAAAAACAGTTTATTTTACGATCGCCAACTAATATCTTATTAGATTAGCACGAAAGCGAACGCTGTTGAAATTGCTGGATCGAAACGATTTAATACGAGCCAGCCCAAATACAGTCAATGTGTATGAACTCATCAGAACTCACGATTGCGTTCGTTTGAAACTGAATAAAAACGTCAAAAAACTCATCTAAAAATCATAAAAACAAGATTTTAGTTGAAATCATTCGTTTCACTATCAAAAACCTGTACAATGGAACAGCTTCATATTCAAAATAGATAAAAAACATACAATGTGTTCCTTTTATTACAGCAGTATGAACTCTACGGAACTTGCGATTGGGATGAAGTTTTGAGTTTAAAATCGAACTTTTTGATGAGAAAGACATCAAAGGCATGTTAGTGTTGCTAGTGTTGTTTTTAAGCTTTCATATTTGATCATGTTTTTAACGTGCTTGATGTTTTTAAAATGTTTTGAATAACTTAATTTAAAGCAATCCTCAGTTTAATTTGATTTGTATGTTTCCACCATATGATCAATTTGTAGAAATTTGTAGAATTGTCCACCATATGATCAAATCGTAAAATACTTACATCAAGCTATCGGAAACGATTATTATTATTGTTTTTTTTTCATAATTTGTTCTATGTTTTAGCGAAGTATCCTAAAAGTCGACATGTTTTTTTATGTTAAACGATTTAAAAAGTAACGAGAAACATGTGAAATACATGTTTCCTGTAAATTTTTAAACCGTGGTATGACTTTTTTACAATTATAATTTTTTTTAAATTTCGGTTTTTGATAATTTCTAGGATGTTATTGTCTTGCCTGTTTAGGCGAGGGAAACGCAATTTAATTGTTCT
This sequence comes from Anopheles farauti No. 4, assembly GCA_000956215.1. Lineage (NCBI taxonomy): Eukaryota > Metazoa > Arthropoda > Insecta > Diptera > Culicidae > Anopheles > Anopheles farauti No. 4. The sequence goes on along the minus strand of JXWZ01001957.1, from coordinate 14,090 downwards.
TTTTCCAAACTATTAATATGGGAAACTCTCATTTAGCAATATGACAATATGATTTAGCAATGATATTAAATAAGATTTTATAAATTGTTATATAATGTGAAAAAATTTCAAACACTCTTAGTAATTCGATAAAAAATGCAAAAAATTTGGGCAAGGCAGCTAAGAGAGTCTTTTTGTTTGAACATTTAAATTCAATAAAAGTTTCATTAGTTTCTTTAGTATTAATTCTTTAGCTTTATATTTTCTTTAGTTGTAATAATTGGTTTCCCCATTTACCATTATAACTTATTCGTAAATTTAAATATTGAATCTTAAATCATAAAAAATGTTCCTCTCACGTGAAATTTTTTGTTTCGTGCACAGTTTTTTTTAATTTCATTCCCATCACCTACAATGTTTGCTACGATTCGGACTATCTTCGACATTACTGCATTAACTCTGCGGAACTTACTCATGGTAATGCTTGGTCTAATAAATCAACACACTAAAAATAGTTATAATAAAAGGATAGTAAAAACATTAGGAATTGTTTGTAATATTAACGATACTTTTCATTCGTATGTCTAACTATTGTAATGGGATTAATTGGTTCATTCTATGAAGCACGATTGCGTTCGTGAGTTTGTTTGTTCTATGGCAAGCGTATTAACTTTGCGGTACTCGCTGTGGCCTTTGAATCTCACCAAAGCAAAAAGCGTATTGCGTGAGAAATTGTACTATTTATTAGTGTGTGCTATTTATCATTTGATAAGAGTGACTACACACCAAGTATTTTTTTTTATTTTTTTGTATTTTTTTATTTTTAATGTAAGCGTTTATGATAAAATGACAAATCGGCTTGTACTACTAAACAAATAGAAATTGATTCTTTGACTGTTTGTGGTACTTTTATGATGTTTTATTTAAATCGAAACCATTTAAATCAAAACTTTGTTAGTAAAACGATTGTTGGAAATCAAGCAGGAATACCTAGCTTGTTTTTTTTTGTTGAGAAAATTACCATTTGGAATAGCGTGATAGAAAGTACGACGCTTGAAGAATGTGTTTTTTTACATTATGGTTGTGTTTTGATATGTTTGTGTTTTGATTTAAAAAATAGAACGACTGATCTAGATTTTTCATAAAAAAATGTGCCAATTATGTATGACATTCGTCTTACATATGTATTTTTTATTTTGTCATTATTTAATATTGTTGAAATCAATCAAAATAAAAAAAAGTCTTCACACCACTCGTATTCGCATGTAAAGTGCGATATAAATAAACATAAATCTTAAATATTAGAGAAGCGCATCAATTGTCAGATTTTTCCTGTGGCGGTTTATATTTTGGAATACCATTTACAGTTTTAACCCCGAAATTCTACTTCAATGTCGTCCACAAGTAACTATTCTGGAGGTTTGTTTTACGTTCGCTTTTCATATGCATGCTACGTACCTCTTATATTTGTAGCCAGTAGTTTTAATATTTTATTCAAATTCAAATCGACTAAACGAGATCTTTTTGAAATTGAAATAATATTATAGTATAAAAATTGTCTTCAAACTTTGGAAAAACATGTAGTTTTGTAACTTTTTCCACTTGGTGATCTAAGAAAAGAATTAAGCTTCAGGCTCCGGCCACAAGCTGGCGGTAGTCGTTATTATTTCGATTGATTGCCAACAGAGGGCCGTTTCTTGTCATATAGAATGTATGCAATTCGCACACTTCTTTTTCATTCGAACATTGGTGTTGCTAGTTCGACAATCTTCCGCTTCCGGCGCTACCGACACTAGACAGGGACAATCCATTGCATACAACCTTTGAAACGACCGTTTGAAACGGAACAAAATAAAAAATGGTTTCCAATTTTCGTTTTACGCCAAACATTTTCACTCCAATTAATTTCGGATTTGTGGCGAAGACAGTCGGGAACAAAATTGCAATTCAATCAACAGAATTAGTTGACACTTTATTCATTTCATATTCGTCACATTTTGGTTCGCTTCTGTTATTCCAAACATTACACACTCGCACTCGCTCAAATGGCTCAACCCCCCTAGGTGCGTTTGTTGTCGACGGTTTTGGTAACTTTTGTGCTTTACGAGTTTCGCTCACGTAGAGTTGGCGACGGACTGTGCGCCAGAGACGGAACAACAACGGGCTTAGATCGTTAGAGTAATGTTTAGGTGATGGGTGCGAGCGGTACGACAAACATCGATTTTAAGAGTGAGTGAAAAACCAGCTCGAACGCAGCCGTTAGTACCATATTTGTCTGAGACATTTCGCTCCTTTCGCTAGTTATTTGCCGTGTGGCACACGTGACATAAACCTACTAACCCGCCCCGACGCGCGCCACTGTTCGGTTTTACTCGGTGTGCAGATTGCGCCCTAAGAGACATGTAAAAGGGAGAAAAGTTGTGTGTAGACACTACGTGTTGCATTGGGATTAGTTTACATGTGTTGTGTTTTACAGCTACATTCGCGGTTGGCAATGAAACGTGACTGGTGTAACAGAGTAAATGGTGGTTTAGTGAAAAACGCTTTCACTCGCGCTTCGAATAGTTTTAAACGAACAAAACGTGAATAAAACCAGGCGACCGGTACAGAGATAACAAAACGAACGCACAAACAAAACATTCATCTAATTGACTCCATTTATCTACACGACACCTGATCACAACTACCACGCCAAGAAGGTCAACACAGGACAATGAAAAAGCGAACGAAATCGAAAGTTCCATTAATAAATTAACAAGCCCAATGGAGTGCTTTAAATTCGGTTTTAGTTTTGCTGGCTCGCACTTACATACACTGATCGAAAAGAAAACAAATCCTCGCTACTATATTACATCCGTGTGCGAGAGTTCGGCGAAGAAAGAGACGGAAAATGGCGCCAAAAATGTAAAAATCCCTTCTACGTTTCGCCGTTTTAGTGAGTTAACATCTAGAGAAGCAGAAAATGGGGTTTGGTTTCATTTCGTTTTACGTCCATTAAAGGTAGTACAGACTAGCAAATAGGTGTTTTTGAGTAAAGTTTCGCTTTGTTATGCGTTTTTGTGAGTGTGTGTGTGTGTGTGTGAGAGAGAAAGAGATAGGGAGAGCTATAGTGTGTGTATGTGTAGGCTTAAACGTTACGTGTAGTGTTTTTTTTTGCTAGCTTATTAGTACAATGGCAAAATGGCTAGGATTGAGGTTTTCCTTCCTTTTCCCTTGCTTGTTACACAAAACACAACATGTCACAACTCGCATAGGAAACAGACAAAACAAGACATGACGATTTTCGGTTTCTCCTATAGAACTACTACCCTGTTTACGTCCAAATAGTACGTCCTTAAGCTAAAGCGGTTCGTTTTTCCTCGCAGCAGTAGAGAAGAAGTAGAGAAGCAGCGTGAAGAACAAGCGTGGTGGACTTTTGGTCTTTTCCTAACCTTAAAAATTGGCATAATTTTTTAGTGCGTTAGTGTTGTTGTCGTTTGTTGTTTTTTTGCTTTTCTTTTGGCATGAGGTGCTGTTTTTGTCCCGTGTGAGAAAGCGTCCGTGAGAGAGATCCGGTGGTCGACCCAAAAAGCGGAACACGAAGGAACGCTAGGGGAAAGCTGAAGCCCGAGGAAACCGGGAAAAAGCGGGAAAAGTGAGATGAAAATAAATAGCCGAAAAGAGTGGGTGAAAACAACGGGCAAAGCAGCATTCTGCACATTTGTCACCACAATCTCAATGCGTGTGCGTGCGTGAGTGTTTTCCTTTTTTTTTAGTAATCTTCCCTTCTGTTCCCCTTTCCCTCCACATTCCTGTGCACTTTTGTTTTTACTTTCCCATTTGACTACGCGTTTTGTTTTATTTTTTTGTTTTGTAAAAATCGGTAACTATGTTGTAACAAAATATATAAATATGTGTATATTTACTCCGGTTTCGCTTGTCTCCTTTTCCGTGTGTGTATGTGTGTGGGTTTTTTTTTGTTCATTTCGATGTTATTTTGTGTGTGTTTCCTGCTGCTAGTTTGCTATTCTACGCGTTGCTTTGGTGTGTTGTTTTCTCTCGCTTTCTCCGCTTTATCTTTCGCTTGATTTAGTTTTGATTTTGATGCTGTTTTTTTATTTTTAGTTTTTTTTTTATGTTTTGTTATCGCACCTTTTGCATGGTTTGATTACTTTCTCCACGTTCTTCTGGTTGTTGTCGCATTCGCTACTACTTCCCTTTCTCATGTGCTTTCTCTTAACGATACATTTATAACGATGGTTTTTTTTTGTTCATATTGGTTCACTTACTTCACTTAGACTAGTTTTGTTAATCGAGTACAGTTAATAAACTCAGACGCACACACCCACACATACAACTACTTCAAACGTGTGTGTGGGAGTGTGTGCGTGATTTCTTGGACGTACACACATACACACCGCATCCTCGTTTCACTCGAGTTTGGTTTTGTTTGGATCCTTCCCATGCCATTTTTATTGCCAAATTTTTCGCGTTTTCCCCATTTCGTCCGCTTTTCGTTCGCTTCCGATATTGGCTCAATGTCGATGTCCTTCCGTCCGGCCGGTGGGACCGTGTCGTTGCGATCGGTCAACGATTTAGTCACGTACCGGTGATTTCATGCTTGCGGGCTCACCAGCGGTGTGTTCCTTTCATCGAACCGCCGAGTCGGTCGCACTAGATGTACTTGCCCAGGTCGTCATGAAAATCGTGCAAATAGGCAATTAGCTGGGGGAACGAGGGCCGCTGCTTGTAGTCCGCCAGCCAGCAACAGGACATTACCGTGTAGCTGAAACAAAAAGCAAAAGAAGAGGAGGTGATGAACGGAGCATTCGACACGAAAGAGGGAGAGAGAAAGAGAGAGACAGGAGAGAGAGAACGCCGGCTGGGTCGTTAGATTTCTTGATCGATTCTATGGCCGCTAGGAAAGGCGGGCTGCTAAATGAATGGAAATGTTTTAAGTTTTCGAAGCAATTTGCATATTTTCTGTGGTGCATCGTGAGGTTTGTGTGTGTGTGTGTGTGTGTGTGTGTGTGTGTGTGTGTGACATTCCGTGCGGGGAAAGGTAATGCAATTTAATAACGAAATGACATTGGCGTGAGTTTCCTTTTTTTTTTACTTTCCCTTCCTTCACGCTTTCCTCTTTTAGGTGGTGAAAATTTATTCAGCTGTTGCATATGAGATGTGAGATGTGAGTGTGTGTGTGTGTGTGTGTGTGTGTGTGTGTGTACGCAAGGGAAAGGAAATCAAATTTTAGGCTAAACTGAAGTGCAAGCAGACGGGCAGTTTGGTAGAATGCAATTAAAGAATACGCTTGTATGTATGTGTGCACGCAGGCGACAAAATGGTGGTCGAACGGAAACGGTTATGGCGTATGGTTTCGCCGTTTTTTGGGGGAGAGATGGGGAGGGGGTTGTTTATTGTTCTTAAAATTGTACAGGGTGGTTACCCCATTTTTTGGCAGATATCGATGTTGGAAAATTATTCTATTCTTTTTTTTTAAACATTATAAAAAATCAGCTGATTATTATCGATTTCCCGACCGTGAAAGAACGCAACCCTTTCAATTTTTTCCTTTTTAAATCGCCCCTTTCACTGCTTTATTTTCTGATTTCTTCCATCATCTCACGAGAGTCTGTGGATCATTTCGTGCCAAGTTTCTAGCAGTCACTTATTTTGTCCTTGTGTCAGCCAATTTTTTACCCATTTCATCTACTGAGAATCCATTTTTGTTTAAAATTATAACACAAAACCTTTTTTTTGCAAATCTCGCTGCCTGATGTCAGTGTAATATTTGATATCAGAGATTTCTGATACTGCTTCAGTTTGGTGTTCAATAATAAAAGATTTAAAGCATTTTTACAAAACTTTAATGACATGTGTCAAACCAACTATCAAGTTTAAATGTAACAAAACAAGTTTTAACAGTAATATGGATGATTATTTTTCGCTTTCTTTTACCTTCATGTAGGTATAGAGATTACATTGGTTCAATTTTATTTAGCAACTTATTTTGCTAGTTTTGCTGATAGTACCTTCAGTTTTTTCAGGCCAGATATTTAAAATTTGGCAAAAAAGGATGAGAACACCTATATAAATGCAGTTCCCGGCACGAACTTCAGGAAAAATGTTTGCATTTGAATATTAATTATATTGAAAACTAATGAGACAACACTATAAAACCCTATGCAATCATATGGAACTACTCCATGAAACAGTTTCGAACAAACGCCACAGACAAGGAATTGAACAGGTCTGTTTAGTTTTTTTTTATCTAATTCACACCTTTTCTTAAAAAAACTTTGTTTTTTTTTCAAAAAATGTCAGAACACTTTACAAAAGGTGGACAAATTAAAAGTTTTCTTCGTTGTCTCAGTCACGAGAGATCATATCAAAATATAAAATGATGATTTTATGTGATAATTTATAGATAAATCAGATTCCTTTCCATCGCGAGTTAATACTCTAAAACCAAATATGTGGTTGTATATTTTATCTAAGTAAAGCGTTCAAACGTGTACCATAATGTGTTGGCGAATAATTAGGTGAGATTCTTAAAAAAGTTCTTCAATGTCCTCGCTTATTTGTATATTTTACATTTTATTACAAATTTATCATTATCCGAGTAAAATTATTGTAGCCGATTCTTGGGTCTTTCTCAAAGCTTGGGACTTGTATCGGGAGCTTATGGTCCTCTTCTTATTTTGGAGTTAGAAGGGTAAGCATCATCATCATTTCAAGGGTTTTTAAATGAATGTTAAGCCGTATAGATTGATATAACCGTCGTTGTATTGTAGAAATATGAGTCGTTTGTGTAATTTAGTCATGGTGAATACTTCAAAAGTGTCCTAAGTTTCTTATCCTAGGACCTCCTCAGGACGTTGCTTGACTCAACTTACATTATTCCATTACACCATTTTATTGTCATCTTTTCTTTTAATCTTTTCAAGTATCTTCATCATTCCCAACCACCATAACTCAGCACGGATTACTTGCTCGCTCGCTGAGTCACCAACTACGTCCACTTTTACACGAGACGGTCTCCATCCTCCAGATGGGACCGAGTTTTAATGTTCAACAACCACCACGACCGAGGCGCGGCTCAATGGACTGTGGTGGGATAAAATTTATTAGACCCAACCAGACACACAGTGGCGAATGTGTCCAGAATGTGAGTCCGAAGGCGCGAACCGCCTGCCGTGTGGTTCGATAATTGAATTAATAAATCTAAAGTGATTAATTTGTCGTTCAATTAGCTCGCGCTGAAGTCGTCGCGACTCCACGGCGGTTGTCGGTGCGGTTTGTTGCGACAAAATGATCGTTTCAATTTTTGGGATTTCAGGCAGCCTTCGTTTTGGGCGAAATATTTCAAACGGAGCGATTTTCTTCCGTACATGCATCGGTTCAATTGACTTGAAATGATCTGCGGCCCACGAGACAACTGCAAATTTGGAACGGAAACCATTAGCTGGGCAGCATATTTTATGTTCACTTTTCCTCGAATCGCATCTTCTCGCTCTCGGATTCGCAACTGCCGCAGGCAGTTGGATGGCTTATAATTTGAACACCATTTGGCTTATCCTTCTTTCGGGCCCTTTCGGCTCCGGGTTGATGGTTGAAAGGCATCCCTGAGAAACACTCTGTGTCACAGTGTGCGTCCTACCCTAGACCGAAAAATATGATGCAAGTGCTTTAGCATTCATTATTCAGTTGACTCCGCTTTGCATAAAGCTGTAAACAATGGTCAAGAACTCAAAGCGAAGTGGCCTCCTGAGAGCAAAAACGAAACAGAGCGGGAGAAAAAAAAACACACCCGAAAACCGTCGCCCCATCCGAAAAGGCACCGAAAGACAGAAAGGATTGCGATGGATGAATTGGCCAGCGATGTCGTGTTGTTATTTTTTTTTACTGTCCATTTCATTTGTACTAGCTGTTGTTAAGCCATTGTTTCTTGTCGTGGTCGACAAAAGTTCTGCGGCGTGAAAGGCAGCATCTGCAATCGCTTCCATCACTTACAAGGCAGCCGGGCAAAGAGCGCAATCAAAGAACAATCGACCAGGGTGGAGATGTTGTGGAAGCGATGGACGCAGGCAGGCGAATTATTGCAGCTTAAACTTTTGTTAATTTTATGCTACATATTTGCACCGGACGGAGTGGGTTAAGTGAAGGAAAACATTAGCATTAGCATAAGGAAGGTCGTTCTTGGGAGGATGGTATTGCAGCCATTTGAACGTGGGGTAGGAGTTGTTTCTGGTTGCTGAGGATGTGAAACATAATTTAATGTTTAAATCAGCTGGTAGCAATTGTTTTGATATTATGAAAATTATTTGAAATTGTTAAGAACATAAACTGAGTTCAATGAGTTCCATACAGGGTTATTTGTGTCGATAAAATATAGAGTAAATAGAGGAATGGTTGAATTGTTTTAAAGTTGTTTTTAATAAGCTAAAATAATTTTGTATAGTTATCACATGAAAATTTATTTTTAAAATGTAAACGTGCGCCTCATAACTACGCAAATAATTGTACAAAAATTGATCAGGAACGTAAAAATACAATAACGAATGAAGAATCAACATACATGAAATGCAAAAATAATAAACAGTAAATTTAATGAATTCACTGTTAGAGGGTTATGGATGAGTTGTGTAAATTCTTCATTATAATAAAGAGAAATCTAGAATAAAAACGGAAGGTAATTTAAACTATTTTCAACTAACTGGTAGGTTGCTCGATATACGGTCTAAGGAGATTTTTAGTCTTTTGAAGCTTATTAGCTTCAGCACAGATACAGAAAAATTGGATATAAGAATTTATAATGCAATTCAGTGGCTTAAATTGTTCCTTGTGGTTTAGTTAAAACCCGACATTATACTATAGTCGTAATTTTTTGTTAAAAAAAAAGAAATTAATCTATTTTGAAGGTTTAAAACATGAAAAGCGAGAATTTAGAAACTATGTTTCATTTATTTTTTTTGTTTTTTGTTGTTATTTTGTTGAAATATCTACCCGTAGAGCTTTGAGAAACTAAGTAAAGTAGGCTAAAATGGGGCAATTAAGATGATTGATATTGTATGCTGATGGGCAAACAAATAAGAAGAGGAGTAAAAGGTACCGTAAAAAGTCTGAAGGTGATTGATGGAAAATTTAAATGCTAAGGATTGTTGGTAAAATATAGAACAAATGTCAAAGTGACTTATATACTGACTTATATATATACTTATGTCGATCTATACACAAAAAAAAAGTCTTTAGTGCCCAGGATATCAGGATCTTGTAGCAAGCAAATATTGAAATAAAATGAGAATAAATTAGGGGTTTTTGCCTTCGTCAGAAGCACTATTATTTGGTGGAGTTTACGTTGTATTTTTTAATCAAACTTACAAACAAAAAAAACGCATTAAAAGCATACTTCCGTCGACCAAGTTAGTGTTAAATAAAAAAACTTCGCTTCAACATTTGTCGTAAAACAACTTTCCGTGATTTAATCGCAGCACATTCGAAGTGAGTAAAAAACGGAAGAAAAAAAATCCGCTGTCGATTCGCGTTTGCCAATAAATCAAAATAAAAACGCATCAAACCAACGCCAGCCACGGCCAGCGCACGCGTTTCACATAATGGAAGCGAAACTTTGCTTTAGTTTATGCGGCCCACGACCCTCGGCCTCCCACTCCCCGTGTACCAAGCCACACGGGGAACGGCTCCACCACGGTTTTATTTCCACTTTATGATCTCGAACCGGTGCCGGTGCCGGTGGAAGCTGAAGCGACACTTTTTTTTTGTTTTGGTTGTTTTGTTTTCTTGCGGAACTCCAAACGTCCTGCCGTCCCGCACTTTCGGAGCGGGAAACTTTTGCCCATCGCGCGATGCCCACTCCAAAAACGTGCCCCGGATCGGAAGTTGAGGCGGGAGCAGGCAAAAGTGACGTCGGTTTTCGCTCGCTTTCGGCGCTCTTCGGCGGAAGGAAATAAAGATTGGAGCCCGTTACATCCCACCCTGTTGTGTGAGAATTGAGCGTGCCTGCGTTTCGGGTGGGGGGGTTGTTGTTTGTTTTTTTTTTTGGGTTTTATTCTCGCTCTGTTTGTTTGTCTATTTGTTGCTGGGTGCATGTTTACTGGTGTCTTTATTTAAAAAGTTGAATTATTCAACGCCATTAGCCTTCAGTGCACGCGCCCGGCACGCGGATTTATGCTTCCCGGCCAAACGATCGCTCCTGTTCCTGCTTCCTAGCGAATGTTGCGCTTGTCGCGACATGAACCGTTTCGGTTTCGGTTTCGCGAGGAGGCGTTATGGTTTTTCCTTCCCTCCCATCCTCCTCTCCAAAAGACGAGGACGGCCTGGGGGAAAACATCAAGGGTTTTTAGTAGTTGGTTTTTTTTCCCCCCATCCGTTGCAGTTAATGGCGTATTATTTCGCATGACGTTGCAATGTTGTTTCTTACGTTCGGAGAAAAGCTCGCCGACGACGACAACGACGACGACGGTCATAGCGCATGTTGCCGTGTCGAAGCAGAGGCTGTGTAATGCTGGGCGCACCGAGAACCGACAGACCGATAATGGGTGAAGCTGCTCGGAATAAATGAGCATTAAATTCCACCCAGCGATGTTTTTTTCTGCTCCAACTCCACCGCCAGCACGATAAGAACAAGGACGGATGCAGTTCGGTGCCGATCCTGTCCGAGATAGTGTCTTTTGGGGCTGACGGAAGTTCTGCAGTTGTTGTGCCGAACATTGGTCGAACCGAATGTTTGGACAGGACCGGATGGAAGGATGCAGTCGTTATTTTAAGCACCCGCGCAACTGCCTAGGCGTGTGCGGTATGCAAATCGTTTTTTTTTCTCGCCTCCACTATAAAAACAGACTGCCGGGCAGATCGTTGTAATAATAGCACTGGAAGGATGCTGCCCGTGGCGGTTTTTGAATCGATTGTTTTTCGAACGGGGTAAATATTTAGTTAACGAATGTTTCAACCGGCTTGGGTGGATACAAAAATAACTATATTTGTGTTCTATTATTTGACATAAAATTTTTCTTCTTGTCCGTGGTAGATTATGCGTTTCATCGATTATATAGCTTAATTCCCAAATTTAAACCACCTTTTATTACTTTAAAATCTATAATTATAGCTTATGTAGAGCAAATAAAATGATGATTTCTACACGAATTCAATTTGGAAGTTACGAAACATTTCAATCATTAGTTTAGAAAATAAACAAAACTTGTAAAATGCTGCCGAAAATGTGTCCACAATAATGTGAGCAGATTTGGAGAAATAAGCAGCCAGTGCAACTAAAATTGCAAAGTGGCAGTTTTAAGAAGGATAAAATGTGAAATGGTTCTTACACTGCTTTTTCTATTTTTAACATTCGATTTAACTTTTTAAAAGTCAAAACTAGCCTGTTTGATTGCCGGAAATACAACAAAGAACAATCATTTTCGTTCAATTGAGGAACAAGTTCTGACAATTTTAATCATTTGTAAAGAAAAGCAGTGTTAGAAAGTATTGTATAAAAGATCTACGATAGTTTTTTGTTGTAAATCTAGTTGGAAATTTAGTTGTAAATCGCCAGTATTATAATTCAATTCAATAATTCGAGATTTAAAAAATAGGAATTGTTCTGGAAAACCTGTTTCACTTGCTGCTGAAAACTTGAATTTTTACGGAAATAATTTCATTTTGTTAGATACAAGGGGTTTTTCCCAATACAAGCTTAAAGCAAAAATTATCTTTAATAAAATAGTATCTAAACATTTTTTTGAATTTAAATTGATTATTGTAAATTAAAAATTCTGAGCACAATTTGAAGTAACCAAATCTAAACCTAGCGCTATGAAATCAGGAGAAACGTATATGAAAACAAGAAAAACCCCTCTTTATTGACGAATAAAAATCGTTTATGCTGTTTGTCGGGTGTGTTGAATATAAAAATCAGGCACTTCGTTGAAGTAAAACCAGCGTGAAAAAAAATGGAATGCAGCAAAAAACATAATTATTTTCATAACTCAACACTAAACACTTAGTTACACTGAAGTTTTCCCCTTGGTACGGAAACTTCTCGATAGCCCTCCTGCTCAACACCTCAGAGACATACCGTCAAAAGAACATTTTCCACTCTAGTTTGTTTACTTGTGCGTCCGAAATGCACACCTCTAGTGTCTTATTCTTAGTGGTGGAACGATAATGTAGCGTTCTGGTTCCCTCTCTTTCTCCCCAGGCCTACCTCAAACACCGGAAGACGGTTGGGTTTTGGCAATTTTCGCCACCTCGAAAGGTAATTTTATTCATAAACACCTCCGGGCGGGCGGCTTTTTCCCGTCGCGGGAACTGCCCGCCTTTCGGCGTGTGTGAAGCATTTTTACGATCAGGCTATGACGTTTTATGGATTGACATAAAGTGCAACTTTACAACCGTTACGGGGTGGCACAATCGTGCTTTCCGCTGGGACGTATGTTTGGGCGTGTGTTTTTCCATCCATTTGACCGTGCTGCACCATGACCGACGGCACACAAATCAGACGAGCCGGGCTCGTTTGGCTTTGTTACATGTTGAGTTGGTGTGTGTGTGTGTTTTTTTTTTGTTTTTCTGGTAAAGTAATTTCTCGGCAAATTGTCTGTGGCAAAACAGGCTCAACGCGACAACGCGACATGCAAAAGAATCACACCCGGAAGTGTGGCCACACTCGGGAAGGTGAATCAAATTTGCACCCGCAACCGAGATGCGACCGGCAGGAAGGGGCTTTTCAACAATTTTTCGGTTTACAACATGCCAATTTCCTTCACCGGGTGGCCGGGTAACCATATGGGAGGATCGCCCTCTATCGCACGTGATGATGAAGGATAAACATTTTACGATGTGTTGTTAGCGATTTTATGAACGCTGGCTCCGCCGTACACGGCCGGGCCAATTGATGATGTTTCGGTGTGGAATTAATTTTTGGCAAGCTTCCGTCCGACGATGAGCAGAGAAGCACACGGCGCCGGAGAGTCGTTTAGAAATGGTATTGAATTTTTACGACCCAAAACCCATCAGGGCGTGAAATGTGTAACGTTTAATGCGTGACGCGTGTGTTGGGTATGGTTTTTGTGTATGCGTTAATTGTGTGGAATAATACGTGCATCACACTTTGCGATGACGCTTGGTAAAAAAAAACAACACGAAAATGAATTCTAAATGTTTTGATGCGAAGTCATAATCCTGAAGAGCTTAGCGCTGGGTGTAAAAAGAACATCTAAAGTAAATGGAATATGGTTTTTATCACACACAGACATGAAGAAGTAAAATGAAGACAGAAAATTAAGAAGGAATTAGTAAATGAACTGAAATTAATCTTAACACATACAAGCCGCTTTACTAACAACCACATGGGTATTTGTACTAGGCAGGGTTGAAAAAATTATAATTAAACGTCAAAAGAGTGTGCTTTGCCAAGCTTATCGCAACATTTCCATCGATATTTTATGAACCATAAGAATATTTATTAAATGCTGTTTAATTATATTTAAATTTAAGTTTAATTATTTTTAGATTTTTCGTAGATTTTAAATTTCCCTTTTAGTAGTTATAAGTTTGAAATTTTGAATCGTCAGAAATAGCCCGCTGAATAAAAAAATAATTGTTTTGAATATTCAAACATTCAAATATTAGTATTAAAATTTCAAAGTTTGAGTATTCAAATCTTTTTTCAAACGTTACATATTATTTGGAAAGATTAAAACCCATTGGTTACGTAGATGAAAGCTGATATAAAAATTGTTTGAATTTTGGTGTATTTTCTAAAAAAAAATCACTTATTACATTATAAATGACAACATAAAACACTAAGAAAATTTTTCGACTCTGAATCGTCTCTGACCAGTTTCATAACTAATATTCCCCAAAACTTAACTTCCCCGTTAAACTTAATTTTCAAAAATAAAATCCACTTGGGATTATTTAAAATTTATTTGAATGTAAATCATTTAGATTCATTGGCTTTCCAACCGACCCGAATAATGACCAATTGATGATCGTGTCGACTCATTCATGCGTCAAATCATCGTCAGTCCCATAAACAAGGGGAATAAAACTAAAAACAGCCATTGAAATCGATTCCGGTGATAAACCCAAACACGCTCAAGCACGCTGTTGTGCTGGTT
>JXWZ01001955.1:0-17816 GCA_000956215.1 Anopheles farauti No. 4 | reverse complement strand
TCGGCGTGTAAAGAGTTTGACAGCTAAACATTACAAAATATAAACCATCTCGCCAAGAAAATCTATATATCCAGCCGCAAACGATCGGTAGAGTGAGTTCTAAACTCGTACTCGCAGAGAAATAGTAGGTTCCCGTGGCCTACCTTCCATCTTGCATACAATCTACTTGTTAACGTGAAACGTCAAAACGAAATGTCTTTTTTTTTCCCTCGACTGTTGATAGACTGACTTTGACAGAACGACAAACTGACGTGTCGTGCACGGGTAGACCAATCCCGTACGGAGTCATGTTGCCTTCTCTCCTTACGGCCACTAGTTAATTACACGGCTCGTTGAAATACTCGATAAACCACACCGTACAATTAAGTCGTCCTGCTTTTCCCTCCGCTACCAGTCGGGTCGACATGTTGTAGCAAACTAATCTTTACACGAGCTGCTACCATTTCCCGTCCATTAGGTGCCTGGTCTAGCTGACGTTTTGCTCTTTACTCTTTACTGCTTGTCGGCGCGTAGATGTGTGTGCGTGTAGTTGAAATTTAAATTTTCACCCACCTCATTTCTCCCTCTCTTTCTCTCTTCCCGCGGCAGGTCTTCGGTGTGTGCCACTGTAATTGCGGTATTCCGGGAACCGTCAAGTTCGGGACGCACAAGTCAGCTGTAATTTAGGAAAACCGCATGCGGCTGGAAGTTGCTCCCTTAATCCATCCATCCCGGAGCGGGCGGGCAGCAGTTGTTGCGGTGTTGCAGTCGCTGGTTGCAGGTATAATTGTCACTTAGCCTTAGTCTCACCTTCGGTCACATACGGGCGCTGGGGACGGTGCCGACTTCCGCCGGATGCGAACGTTGCCTGATAGGCTTAACAAGTTATTGCGACCGTCGGTCGAATTGGGATTTCGAAGCGCACCCGGCCCGACAAGGGCACAGTTAATTGCTTCCGAAAACGAAACGACGTTTTCTTTTGCGGTCCCAGCGATGCCCGTGATTGGAATCAGCGCGCCGGGCGCACATTTTGTCCGCTCGGTTCGCACAATGGGCAGAAAAATCGAGTACCCATTGATATGTAAATCGGATTCAGGGCTTAAATGTGGGCCCACACACAGACACACGCGCGCGCGCGCGATCCCGAGATTAGAGCGGCTCGGGCGACCTTTAACATCGTGCTGCAATTGACTGCAACACGTCCCCCGTGGGAGGGATGAGAGGGCGACTGAATGCAACTGCGGGTGCACAGCAAGCGCACTTTCCGATGAGATTAGCAGTTTTTGCCTTCGTGTGTGGGAACGCGTTTACGTGACATTCTTCCGCTTCCGCTCCGGGAGTGCAGCATGCAGGTGGAATCGCGGTGGACAACGGCAGCGGTAATACTCATCATCTACCCAACCGTTGCGCTCGAGTGCGCAACGGCTTACGATCGTGTCGGCGACGATGCCGCCCCATCATCATGGTGGCAACATTCAGCCTCACATTCTACCACATCGTTACAGCGCACGTCATCCGGAAGAAGCGGGGTGATATATATTCCTCCTCCGCTTCGGTGTGTGCGCGTCGTTGTTGTACGCCCGACGGTGGTCGTTGTTGTGGCATTTGGTGGTTAAAATGGGACAATATCCTTACCCGCTGCGCACGATCCGCCCGGATGCAATCGTGCCGCCGTGACTGGAAGCTTTTGCCGAGTGCAGCCGTATATTAACGTGTGCAGCTCGACCGTCCCGTCTTGATATCCCGGTAAGTCCTTGAGCTGGGTGTCCCACATGCGACGCGGGCCAGGACTGAAGAAAAGCAAACAGTAGCTGCCGCTCGCGCGGTGCAGCGCCGCAATGCCGCAAACATATCATGGCTTTCATCGCGTGCTGTGGGAAAACCAGGATACATCGTTGCAGAGCAGAAATGCAGCACGGACTTATCGTGCCAGCGCTCGTGCAAGAGTTGTTCTTTAGCTCATGAAAGAAATGAGGAACGGTTGGTGTAGGGAGCGGGACGGGTTGGTGTGTGTAGAGTGAATAAAAATGCAGCAACACGAAAATAGCAATAGCTCAGCCCGCCCGGGGTCTCCCGGGGCCAGCGAGAGGAAAGTATTGGATCCATTTTTAAAGGTAGAAACTTATGAAGAAGGATGATGTTTTTAGTGATATCCTTATTGTATTAATTATTTAGAATCTAATTAACTCGAGTCTGGAAGCACACCCGACATTACCGTAAATACGGGTAGTTCATAAATGGAAACAAAGTATGGAAGAATTTACCGGATTTTTTAGCATTTATTTTTTTACGATTTTTCCGAGTCTGAGGAGAAATTGATAAAGAAATAAAATTTTACATGTTGACTTGACCGATCCTTTACGAAGCAAAATGTGGTAGTAAGAAATCGATTTGGGATTTATGATAAGCTAGCAACTCTTTTCTTTATAAGAGCCAGAGTAAAATATTCTTATGAAACAAAAAAAAAACACTTTTTACTTAAGAAACCGAACGACAACAGCACAATCGTTTATCTGAAAAAGTTCCTCTCGTTGTACTCCTTCCTGAGGAAAGACTTCACGTTCTCTTCCTCCCTGCCACCACTACTTGTGAGTGAAATAATGAAATATTGTTGTAACAGAATCAACTCCGCACTCCTCCCGAGGAAGAACCCAACGAACCAACGAACGTCACCATACACAGGGCCGTTGTTCGCTCGCAATGCTGCGGTGCTGCGGTCCGTTGAGTGTTGTGTTGGGTAAAATGCGGTAAGCATAATGCATTGCGGCTATTGTTCCACACTACCAAACGCGCCCGGGAGGGAGAAGGACACTTCCACACAGCTACGGGAAAGCGGAACCAGTGACACAGAAAGTGAAAATGGCAGTCAACTACTCCGTGGTGTTTGCCGTCCCAAACAAACGGGAGCTGTTTGTCGCTACCCGGAAGGGCTAGCTCGTGGCGCTTACAATGGACCTGCCGCTGCCGTTTCTGCTGTTGCAGCTATGAGTGACCTCTTTGTCGTGTTTCCGTTCGTGGTACCGCAGTGGTAAACTTTGCTTCCAGCGTACCAGAAGCGGTGTTGGTAGAGGCGGTTTTTTTTGTTACTTCCCTCACTTGCTTTCAACATTCCAGAAGTCAATTAAGCCACCATTCTTCTGTGCACCTCCACTCAAGTTTTCATGCGATGGCTGCTCCTGTATTCATACAAAATTTCACCGTGCGCCCGATGTCGCCATCGAAAGATCGGCGGATTCTTCGGATAAACGTATCGGAGCGTCTATTGTTGTTGTGCGCGATTCACGTCACAATAAGCTTCACACTAAAATAGGCAACGGGGTGCCGCTTCGAGCGTATGAAAATTCATCGCGTGATGATGCAATATTCGAAACCAATCAAAGCCACCATATGGCCGGTTCCTCCGCCAGTGCTCGTGCTGCCGTGCTCTTCCGCTGCATATGTGAAATGCCACCCGGTCGGATGTTTTGATTGCATTGCAAAAGCAACACCCGGCCGGAATGGGTACGATTATTGCGATGGGGAGCAATCACGACGCTGCAGGATTATCATCACTTTCCCCGGCCGCGCTCAGTGTCGAGGAAGGGGTGGCATTAAAATTGATGACTTTTTTTTTGTGCAACCGCATGTATGGATGTATTTTTGATCGAAAAAAGTGATCTGGAGCACACAGAAGAAAAAAAAAACACGATCGGTGGAGAAAAATAAAGCTCTCATCATAACGCGTTCCGATTCCGATTAAGTGTTGCTATCGAGCGCGCTATAGTGAACGCCAAGAAATGGTGCCCTCTTCGAGACGAAGTATGCATGTTACGCTGGAGAACAAACACACGAAAACATACCAGCCAGTTGTTTATTGTTCCTTGCTTCGAGCGCGCTCGGGGGCAAGAAAGCAATCGAACCACGGTCGGGGTGAATCGACTTACCGTGGGAAAACGAAACGGTGACAAATAAATCGACCCGCCACGGCGGACAACTGCAATGCACCACCAGCCCACCGGGCAATAATGCATGCAAATTTGGCTGGCTGTGGCTGGGAGAAAAAACGTCCTCCGATATTCGATCATCGTGATCAATAAAAACCCCTTTTTCGTATCCTTCGGAAGACGGTTCGGTGAGGTCTTGCTGAAGGTGGATATATCCTTTCGTCTGCGAGCTCGTGTGAGGGAGATCGCTCCGCTCCGGCATGCTTTATCTGAAATTAAAATCGGACATTCATTTTCGGATCTGTTCGATATAAATCTCGACCATATCCATGACAAGCTTTCCGTGTCCTAGCGGACGGAATGACTTGGCAGGGACCGTACAAACCAGCATGATGTTGGCAGTTTTTTTTTTGGTTCACTCTTTGCGACACGTTGGGTTCAGGATGGAAAGTTGCACGCAATGGTCGCTCGTCCACAATCTCGGTGGTGAACGGGTTAGACCACCGCATAAAAGCAACATATCATCTTAACCGGTGGAATTAAATGGATTCTAAAGAAACTCTTCGGTCAAAGGAACCATGGCGAGGAGGTTGAAAAATGGCTCGCTCCAAGGAGGAGGTCGACCGGCGGTTTCAGTCTAGCCTAGCAACATGAATCAACATGGGTGAGGCTACCATAAATCATCACTGGTGTATGCTGTGTTGTTACTGCCAACGATATCGTGTGGTTGTTTATAATAGACTGAAAAATGGAACACGTGCTACTACACGGTGTACACGTTTAGGCGAAAATTCGATTTATTAAGTCGCAAGCTTGCAAAGTAAATAAAAAAACGCCAATTAATCACCCATTAATAATAGTCGGTTTGTCCAAACTACGTATTATATACTCTGTTTGGTTTAATTTTTTTACAAAATAAATAAATAATTCACAATTGCATACCTTAAGGCGCAAACGCCTCATAAGCTCCATAACTCCTACTCTAACATATATCTAAAGTGTTAATAAAGCTTCCCGCCTGGTTTGCGGTGGGTGGGCCACCTGCTAGCGTGACGATATGAAACACACGCGACCGGAGAATTAGCCGGATGATGACGATAAAAGTACCCTTGTTTTTTCTTCCGGGCCTTCAGGTGAAAAATTAACCCGACAGCAAAAACACACCACCCAATAGAGCTGCCATGATGGAGCTGTGCGCCGAACGATCGGTTAGCGTGTGGAAATCCGTCCGCCCAGCAGCCTTTCGGTCTAGGGGTTTGATAAAAGAACACCGGGAAGTCACGGAATTACAGGATTACCGGGCATTTTACTCATGTAATCCTCGCTGGTGCCATTTCATCTTCCCTGCTTGCCTGCGAACCTGCTTGTGGTTTTGTGTCCTCCGAATCTCCTCCGGGAGGAAATCTCCCGGGAAGGTGACGAGCAGGGCACACAACACAGAAGTAAAAGATTCTGTCTCCTCATTAACGGGTTGTGTGGCGGTTGTTTTTTTTGTTCTTATTTTTTCCTAAGCAAAAATCCCCTACTGGGAGTCGGGCCTGCTTCGTAATGGTGGCGACGGTTCCGAGCTTAGTGCCTGCGATCGTGTTAACACAACACTTTCACGTAATGCCACTTCACAATTTTCCTACACGCGCACGCGAAAGATAAGGTCGAGTGGCTGCCGATTCTTCAGCATGCGTAAGGTGTATTATAAAACCCAAATAAAAAAACCTTTTGAAAATCCCACGAAACCAAGCGGGGTACGCACACTGACACCGATCCGTTTGCCTACATTTAGGCGCTTCTATTTCACCTGAATATTTTGTACACGGCGTTTCTTTTCTCTCTTTTACGTGACACGCATAGCAATTTTTTTTCTAATTCCACCCTGGGAGATGGCGAAGAAAAGAAGGCAATTCCTGTGAAAAGAGGAAACAATTTCGCAAACGGAAAAAGTTGGCTGCTGGGTGTGTTTTTTTTTTGGAAAAATATAATACCAATTTTCGTTATTCTTGTTCGAGTTAGAATTTAATTTTTCATAACCGGTACGATTCCCGGCGGAGGTGTTTCGTTTCATCCGGTTCCGTCCCGCCCTCGGGGAGGCAGGGAGTTTGGCAGGAGCAGGAGCGCGTATCGTGCGTTCCACAGGCCCTTTGAACGATAATTATGTCACATTCATTGGAATGGCTGTGCGTGTGTGTATGTTTTGTTCATAATTATATTAAGCCTAGTTTAAATACGCAGGTCGCCCGGGCGGCGAGGCACGTACCGTGGGCCGTTTGAGTTTGTAAAATAAATTGCTAATAGGCAGACGAACCAGGCGTTGGCTGAGCGAGCCGAACTGGTGCATCGTTAATGATGTTATCGTTCCGAGACTTTGGCTCGCAGAATCCCATTTATAACCGATCATTCGCCTGTATTCATTCGCTTTGAGTATAATTCGATTTGGCATATTACTGCTGCTGATATGCTGCAGCAAACTACCCTTTAAAAGGATGGCGAAGAGCGGTGGGAAACACGGAGAGGTGATGCAAATATTATTGGCTCCATCAGTGTGTGCGTTTGTTTGCGTCCGTGTTTGCCATTTTGTAAAGTTGGTAATTTCACCCGACAGCAAATTACGATGCACGATGCCTTCAACCGGTCCCGCATCCTGCATGCAATGATCAATTCACCAAAAAGGTGTCCCGAGCGTGCCGCGTGTCATTCACTCGGTACGAATATGGGGCGTTTCCGGGGCGCTACGTGATAAGGCACGGGAAGGCTTTCGGTATTTCGAAATTGATTGCTGTCACCTATACGCCGTACGGTTCGTTCCAGAGCTGGCTGTCGCTTGCTGGAAAGGGTTGATTTTAAGCATTCAACCGGCATGGATTTTTGGCGTGATTTAATAGATTAACAGAAATGTCACGATGATGTGTGTGTGTTTTTTTTGTTTTCGCTACAAAAAACACAGCGGAGGCGAGCAATTTGATTAAAAAGAAAACGTTAATCTGCGCGCTTAATCCTTAAAAGCAACCGAAGAAGAGAGGAAATGTAAATACTTACACAAATGAGAAACCACAGTTTCGCTGTGGGGTTAGAAAAACGTGAAGGGAAGGGAATTAATTTCCCATTCAGTACGCAAATCCCGCCGCCGTACTCAACCAAAGCCCTCTTCCGTGCTGCGTGCGTTGCCTACATTCAGGCGCTTGCAGGATTGAACCGTTCTGCTGGCAACGACGGGGATTTTACGCGTCTTTCGCCTTCCGGTTGCCGTTTCGATCCTCCCGTCCCCATTTCCACCGCCAACGGGAAATGCCATATCAATTACCATTATCATTTGCCATTGGCAATCCGCCCGCAAGATTTTCCGCCTCCATGCGCTGGCAACGGCAACGGCGAGCACATCTCGAACGGCGTCGGCACACTCGATCTATTTAACCTTTCATCCTTGAGTGGGTGTAAAACAGATCGAAGCAGAGCGGTCGCGATGGAGAAAAGGATACGTCGAATAAAGTTTCCCGTTTTGCTTCTCGCTCCCCCCTACCATCGGTTGGCGAAGGCCGGTGTGGCTATTTTCCCTGCAATTTTCCTCCATTGCACGTGGAACGGTTGGTCAGCATCACGGGTAGTGTATATCCTGTGCTCCATTAGCCCCGGATCCTTTTACGGTCGGCCGGCTGGCGAGGTCCGGTCCCGGTGTGACGACGATGTGCGGTGACGATGAATATTCATAAACGGAAATCGGACAGAAAGTAAACACACAACACACAGGCGCCTTTCGCTCGTGGTTGTGGACGCTGCTTGTCGCGGGGGAAAGCTTTGTTAGTAAGTTTCTCTTCCGGGTGGAGTAGTTTCGCCAGGCCCCGGCGTTTGATATTCCTTTTGCAGTGTGGCTTATCATTTCCTTTTTTTTCCCCCTCCGTCCTATTCCCTTCGACCACGGGAACACGAAGCTTTTCCTCAGTCAATTTAAGCACCGCATCTTTTCGGATTTAGTGAGCGACAAAGTATGCCATCGGGCGCAAGGCGTGCCTGTAACCACAGGATTAGAATATGCCAGCCATTGACTGGTGTACCAACCGTTCGTCGCGTACACAGCGGTCACTTTCTTGTCCTACCCAAACCGCAAACCCAAACGGGCGGAGCTGACGGGAAATGGAAGGTAGAACAGCGGAGAAGGCAAAGAAAATGAAGCAACTTAAGTAACTGTCAGTAGTTGGTTAAGAAAGTTGCCGTTTTAATTATAAACTCGGTCTCGTTCCGGTCGACTAAGCAAACGAGCTCGGTCGAGATGATCCTCATTGTACGGTTCGTTTTGTTTTTTTTTGCAGAGGTGTAAAACTTTTTTTTTTTTTCATTTTATCTTGAGAAATATTTCATATGAATATTTTATAGCACAAAATGCTGTTGAACGGTGTGCAAAATGTGTCAAAACTAATTAGCTAGCTAGAAAAAAAAATCGATTCTTTCAGCTACCTTTAAGGATTAAGAAGTTCCTTAAAGCAAAGCATCGAAAAAAGTACTTCAATAAATATGCACCAGGTACTCATTAGTAAAATAATTATTTGCTTAAATTAAAAGAAATTGCTTCGATTAATTGTAACTTTGTTCGAAAAAACACACAATTACTACATACTACAACTATTTTTCACATGATTTTTTCATTAAATGAATAGAAAAAACAAAGCTTTCAATGTAAAACCATAGTAGTTTGACAGCTCTGATCCTCTCCGCACGTGCTCAAAGTTTAAATACTTTATTTTTTCCACCCACACGGAATTTGTTTCATACCTCCCCAATTTGTTCGGACCGTGTCACATTCACCCGCTCGCAACCCTAATGGTGCGCCCGGTACACACACACAACCACATCCACAGCTCGTCTCCATGATCGCGGTGATAGTTAATGGTATTTAATGGTGATGATGTTAACGATGTTGGCACGACGATGGCTTTATCAGCCACGCGTTATATGGACACTCCAACACACATACACACACAGACATCTACGGTAACTTAACTACTCACCGTTAAGGGTCACCGTCACCGTCCTCGGGTGACATTATGTGATTTCCCCCCAGCCCTGGCGCGTCCTTAGCAATGTGTCGATACGATTAACATGGATTACGTGAGCGATCCTGCAGTATGGAGCGAGCTGTTTCTGTGCTATTTTTGGCGATTTCATGGCAAGGCATGTGTGTGTGTGTGTGTGGCTGGGTTGTGCTGAAGAGAAAGGGGTAAAACTTTTCCATTTGTCAGCTTTCGGGCAATACAAGCCCGTCCGTACGCACAGCAAAGTCCTTGCCGCACAAAACCCACACACACACACAGACGCTCGTGACGCCGAAATGGATGAATCTTCCTGATTGGCTTTTCGGTTCTAGCACGGTTTTGGGTCTGCTCCCGCACATCTAGTCGTTCGTAATCGAATCGAAAATCGTTCCCACATTACGGTTCGCTTCAAATTTCGTACTCCGATGGAGCGAGCGAGCGAGAGAGAGAGAGAGAGAGAGAAAGATGAAGTAGTAATCTTTTCACAAACTTTCTTTCATTCGATTTGGTTTCCCTTCGGTTGTACTTTACCGGTTCGATTCCACCATCTCTGCGCTGGGTATTATGGAGCCAAAACTTTGCTCACGTCCTTGTCGGTTTCATTGCATCGTCGATCGTAAATTGCTCAAAGAGGCGCCCGAATCCATCAGCAACCTAGTAACAGTTTGGATGTGTGTGTGTGTGTTTTTTTTTTTGCGTTTCATTTCCGGCACCAAACATCCGTACATAGAGCCATTATTTCCTCTCCCGTGTGTTACATCAGCGATAAGACCCGATGATAACACCGACCGCCCGCGAACAGTCCGGAACAATTTGAACTGATCCCTTCGAGTGTGTGTGTGTGTGTGTGTGTTCGTTATTGATATTCACATCTTTATCCGAATTTTGTTGGAATGCGAGAAAATCTTCCCCGCATCTTTTTTTTTATCATGGATCGTTTTCATCCCTTCCGGATAAGAGAGGATAAAGCCAATCACGGGATAATCCCGAGTATGCTCGTGTCGCAGCGACTACCTGTAAGGACTGGCAGCGAGAGTCTCGACGAACTGCATATTAGGAAACTCGCCCCGAACGTCCAGAACGAATGTTTACCCACCGTCAGTAAGCAAAGCTTAATGGGCGCAAAGAAACGAAAACGTAGCGTGAGATATGATTTAAAACGATTTAATCTGCTCCATCGTTTATGGCTCCCGGTCGTGTGTGTGTGTGTGTGTCTCGTTCTCGTTCGCAAGAGAAATTAAATTCCTCCCCGGAACGAAGCTTGTTCGACATCGGGATGGATGATGGGAAGCGGGAAAACCATTTATCAGAGCAAATAAAAGGTGGCACAAGACTGGCAGACAGCCGTCGAGACGTCGTCCATTCGTACTGCTGCTGTAGCAGCTCATCATCATTCCGGATCAGTCGGAGCTTTGAGCCATGGCAAACACATACTCCCGCACACTGAAACCACCGCCCTTAGGTGTGTTCCGACTCCCGGACCCACTCACAGCAAGCGCCCACTGCAGGATTATTGCACCTTATTCGAACGCGGAGTCGAATGTGTGGTGCGGGGTGGGTGAAAAAACATGATAAAATATTACTACCCAAACCAGCACCAGACGTGCAAACAGAAACATGGGGAGATGATCCGGGAGAGCGTCCCCGTAAGAAGGGCCGCGCTTGATAAGGATTATCCTTAGCAGGTGATTTTCTGTCCGTGTTTGTGGGGGAATGGCAGAAGGGAAAACATGAATAACATAACAATATTTGTACAAGCTCTCTTATCATGCTGTGTGTTTGCTGTTTTTTTTTTTTTTACTGTGTGCTTGTGAAACTGCTGCTGAGGTGAGGCTCTAAGGATGCTTCCTGTGTGGTATGCGCCCCTGTGTATGTGTGACATTACCTCATCGCCCGCCAGCAATAAAAACCGAATTTGTTACGGATGGCCGTGCGCTGCGTTGCGTTCCGGTGAAATGGCAAATTAATGCAGGGAATGTGAAAATATTGCCCATTTTCCTGTGCTTTTTTGTGCTCCGGGTGCGGGGGGGTTGCTTTCTCTCCCCCGTGCTGCCCTTCTCATTTATTTAATATTTGTTTTCGTGTGCTTCGTGTGTGCTCCTGAAGAGGCTTCCCTTGCTGGCCTTCGCCACCCGTCACGGTTCGTGTAATAAACGATTAAAAAACAATTCCATTTTATTGTGCGACAGTATTTTATTTCTGCATTCCCCGCCGTAGAAGGGTGCAGAAGGGGGAGGACCTTTTTGTATGTGTGCGTGTGTGTATTTTTCTTGTGTTCTCAAACAATGTGTTTTTTTTTTGGTTGGTTCGTTGAGAGTGAGGTAAATATTTTTGTTTTCTTCTCCATATTTGTGTGCGGCTCGGTTTGTTATGTTTGTTTGTTTTTTTTTTTTTTGTTATGCCAACACGCACACAACGGCTATAATTTGTGTAAGCTCCATCGGTGCAGAAGCTGCAGCCTGAAAATGGCAGAAAGATGTATCTCGGCGCGACGGAAAATGGGTCATAAATTAGCAATCGGATTCCGACTGCAGTTGTTTCCGGGATCCTTTTTTATTTCTCGCCCCTCGGTCCACCCACTGAATTATCATCCTTTCCCCAAGTGAAGGGTGAAAATAAAATAATGAGAAGGACCATAAAAAAACACCGGCACACCCGCGATGAGAACCAGAGCAAACTTTGGAGAAATTGTTTTTATTGGCACCGAGTGGAATGGGACATTTTTCCGGGGGTTAAAAGGAAATTTTTCAATAGTAGTAAATGCAAGCGCCACCCCATGAAATGACGTTCCGGTTAGTGTGCGAATATTAAATTCGGTTACATGGAACCTGCTCCGCAATGTTGGAAGCGTTGAATAAGGTATAAAAAAAGCATCGAGCCAATGATAAATGATTGGCGAACGCAAAACCGGTGGAGAACGTGAGACGCCACACGTCGAACTGATGGCTCGATCGTTATCGCTTTTACGGTGAGTTCGTGTCTGACATTAAGGAGCGGGCCGGCAGTTCGTCCATTTCCTTTCGTGCTCAATTTAGAAGGCTGCTTTAGTTCAGTTTTACCGCTTTTGCTTGAGGAGAGAAAAATAAACTCCCGTCGGCCTCATCGTCGGCCGATTAGTAGTGGCTGTGGAAGCTGCTGAAAGAAGACGCGCACCGGGCGCATGAAGCTCGTGCAGTATAAAACGATCGACAGCGAATCTTTTGCGCCCAGTTTTTTTCGTTCTCCTTTCGTCGGTTAAACTAATAAAACCCTGCCATCAAACAAACGTCGAAACGGGAAGCGAACGATCGAAAAAAAAAAAACCCCTCACAATCGGATCGTCATCGGAATCGTAAACAGTCGACAAATTGGCTCGACCGTCAGCGTGCGGGGCAAGAAGGAGAAACGAAGAAAAACGCACCGAAGGATGGCTGCCGAACGGAAAAGCGAAGCCTCGGTGTGTAGCGAACGAATGTTTAATTCATTCGCTATTTGTGATCCTGCGCTTCCGTCCCCCCGGGGCTTCGTTCCCAGCCGGCGCGTTTTGCGACGACTCCGACAGGCTTATATTTGCTCACTTTCGCGAAGCGCGCTCGTTTCATTTTCATTTTATTTAACTTTTTTCCTCCACACCCCCTACCGCGCGGTTCCTTCGGTGGGAAATGTTTACGGAGTAAAATCGAAGCGAAGCGGCCGAGTGGAGCTAAATGAAAATCGAACGGGCAGTAGGCAGCAAGACGAGCAGTTTCGATCGCTTTTGAACGGGCATGAAAAATGGGGCTCAATTGGAAGGGGCATGAAGTGGTACTGTATGGGGAGAGAAGCGCCTTATAATACGTCTGCCTCCGCGGCGAACCATAACGATGAGAAACGATCGGAGAAAGCTTAATGGGTTGGGCTTTCGCGTTTTGCGCGTAGTAGTTTGGAAGTGGAATCCGAAAGAATAATCGCAAGGCGACATGAATCGAATAAAAAACAAACCCCCGTCCGAAATGTGGCTCATGTCGTTATGATGATTCATTCGCCACACGGATCTTCTTGGACGTGAAAAAAAAACCAGTACAAAAAACACACCGAAACGTGAGAAAAAGGATTGCCCAAAGCTACTCCCCACCGGGCTGGTTGAAATTAAAAGGAAACCAAAATTTTTTCTGCCAAAGTTTGCCGTTTCTCCCGGATCATCATAAAGCTCCCACATGCCAGTCACATTCGACAGTTTGGCGCCGGGCAGAACGAACCGAAATCCGCAGTGTACCGTGCCCGCCGGCGATGGGAAATGCTGCGTTGAGGGAAAAACTCTCGCCTTGTCTGCGTTGTTCGTTTTTTTTTTGCTCTTCAAATGGAGATGAAATATTTCCAAGACGATGGACGACGATAGGTGGTCCAGCTGCTGATGGATTTTGACGTAAAACAGTCAAGACAAGCAGTCCGAACATGCCGAGAACGGGCGGAAGACCCGTGCCGAAACCACTTCTACCATCAAACGGTGATGATGGATGTGTCGAGAGGTTGTCGTCACGAACCGGAGCAAGAGCTTCCGACTGGAGTAATCTCTTCGCTCAAACTCAAACCGGAGACCGGCGTTGCTTAACGTCACTGCTTTCGGGTGGCTTTGGAGCGAATGCAATTTCGATTAGTTTGATGAAAAGCGTGAAACGACATCGTCTCGCGGCCGTTCTCGTGTCGTTTCTGCGGAACGCAAAAAGTGAAAACACAAGCCCAAGCCCAAGCCCGTCGTCTTGAGCCGCATCGCCACAGGGGGTTGGTAACGAAAATCGAAAACAAAAAACGAAATCTCCGCTTGGAAAAGCACATCACACCACGGAGAAAAGGCATTCCGAGGCGCAAACGTTCGCTCCGATGCATTGTGTAAAGTGGTGCCGAAATTTTTTTCGCCAGCAGTAAACCCGGACCCAGAGCAAGGACCTGAGCTGCATAGAAATTACATCCGTTTTTGTTTTTGGTGTTTGCATTTTTCCCCTTCCCAAGCAACGTCGCCTTTTCGAAAAGATAATAGCAGTCGGCGCAGCATGGCGCTCGTTGATTTTTAATCTGTTTGAACAATGTTCCGCTTTCGTGCTTGTTGCGACGCCAAGCGTTTAGCGCTCTGGTACTCTTTCTTTATTTTCGACACATCCAACGATCCCGGCCGGGCGAATGACAGATGTTTTCCCGTCCGGGCGCGCGAAGGTTTAATTAAAATGAAAACGATCGAGACCCCGGAGCAAACTCACCACAAAAAAAAAGGAAAAGAAAGAAAATCTCGAACGGCAAACTTTCTACCCGCGTGCGACGAGGGAGATTTTTTTTTGTTTCTTCACATTCCGGTCGCCGGGTTGGGTCGCTTCTACGGCCAGTTTCGGATGATAGCTTTGCTAATTTGAGCTTCCGCGCGGTAAAAAGCGAGTGTTTTCGTACACGCACGATTCATTATACAAATCAAAATGGGCGGAGTGAAAATGAATGGCATGAGTTTGTCAAAATATGTTCAACAAAAAACACCAACGTGACGCTGGCAGGTACCGGCATGGAAATAAGATCAGGAAAAGATAAATAGATTTGAGAAAGGGTTATTTTACCGTTTTTTATTTTTTTTTGGTCTTTGCTGCACACAAAATAAAGAAAGCAACTCATTTAGCATCATTATCATTTTCATGTACACGGTTTGAGTTTTTGTGAATCTTCAGTTAAAATATCCATTTTTTGTCATGGAATTAAGTTTGATAGCGTTTCAACTTGTTATAAACGGAAGGACTTAAAATTAAAATCAGACCCATATCGCGATGCAAAAAAACCAAAGATAATTTTTAATTTTCAAAATCAGTGGTCGTTAAATTCAAAATTTTGTAATAAAATTTACTAGCAATGAAATGAATTAAGTACCCACATGGGACACGCGTTTCTGTTAAACAAAAAAACCTTCAAAATTATCCCTAAACTGTTAACGCAAAGGTTTTTTTTAATACCTTTTTTGCTTGAATTATTTCACGCGTAACCGGTTGTTATATGCGCCTAAATGTATGCAATTCCACCGTATTCAACAGGGCACTTGCTAATCAAACGTTTCCATCAATTGTACACCAAGTAAAGCAACATAATGGGAGCTTCCTCTAAGCCCACAAAACCGCACTGTTTTCGTACTATTTGCACCAATGATCCTACCGCACGTGCACAAACCACAACCCCACCCTCCCCCGTGTTGGAGCGGTTGATTTGACAATACATTGAAAATAATTAGCAGCAAACTATATTCCCTCCGTCCGACGGTGTGGACACCGGCGACCTCAAAACCAACTCGAGCGAACCAAGTTTCATCCAACGCGCCTGTCCAAATGCGGTAAGGATGGGTGTTGGTGAAACCGATGTTGCGAATTTGCAACACTCTCTCCACACGATCCGCTCCCAACCCCACTCCACTTTTGCCACCGGCATCGCTGTCGATGGGATTCCTAATTTCGCGTTCCGTGCGGTGGTTTGAGGTTTTCGGCACCGTGGCACCGTGGGCAAATAAATAACGCCGTCAAGGATATGCGTCCGGCGCTCGAGAAGAGCACGATTTTCCGCCATTTGACAATTGCAATCAGCCGGTCGTACACGGCAGCGCGACCGGGCGCACAAACACAAGCAAGTCGCGCGTCGCAGTGCGTCGTTACCGGTCACGGGGCAAGGCTTTCCGAAGTTCATCAGACCCATCGAGACGCCCGGCTCAGGATGAAGGAACCGGCGGGCGCATGTTGTGCTGATGAATGACTTTCCGCAGTGGGTGCAGTGGATCGCCCGACGGAATGTTCGACGAGCTCCGCTGGCGCCATCAGCGCCAACAATCACGCATTTAATGATGATGAAGGGTGCGCTCACCTTACCCAACCGTCGCTCGCTTCGCTGGGGCGGGCGACAACGATGGCGCGGCATTCATTATCACAACAAATCACGGAATTAGATCTTATTTATTAGTCTACGGCGCAAACGGTAGCACCGCTGTACCCCGATGTCATTTTCTTTGCGCCATTTTTCACACGCCTGTTTAGAGGCACAATGTGGCCTTTTTTCACCGTGCCGCCCACTGGCTTACGGCTTACGAAAAACGAACGGCTCAGGAAGTGCGCCATAAATGGAAAAGCAAATTTGTGCCCGCGATCAATAAAGCAGTTGTGTCGCAAGTGAACAAGCTTCGTCGAAATGAGGAAAGCCGGAAACGTGTCCCCGTTCGTGTGCGGACATCTTTCGAAGCAAATGATAACGAGAAGCGATATTTCGCTGCCCCCGATGCAATGGCGTGCCGTGGTCACCATGGCAACAGCGTATCCTGCTGAGGAGCTCCATCACGTGCCTGATCTGCTGTAATGTTGACAGCCTTACGGCCCGTTTGTATGTGTGCGCAGGGAATAATCGCACGAGGGCCGAGATTTTTCGATAAGAAGAAAAGGACGCGTTCGCTGGCAGGACGCGGATGAGGGACAGCGTCCTCCGAGAGGGTCTAGTAAATCCCATGAATAACATCAGCTTGAATATATTTATGTATGCATTCTCGGACGGTTCTCGCCCCGTGCCGGCCGAAACACTGCCCGCAAAACGGCACCGAAACGTACGACAACCCCAAACCCCTACTGTCTCTTAGGCGCAGGCTGATTAATATTCAATTTCATTTGTTTTCTCTTCCCGTTTTCAGCCCTGGACTGGTGATGGACTCGAGGTGAAGGATGCATGAGTTGGCAGGCGAGGCAGCATTCAGTTCGGGCACCGAATTGACTATACGATTACTTCCCCGCTGGTAAGTCGTTACGCTGCTACCTGCACAAAAATGATAACATTCGCAAATATTGGTCCTTCGAACCGGATTCTCTCTCGGTGATTTTTTTTATTATTTTATTTTATTTTTTTTTGTAGATTTAGAAATTCTATTCCCCTGTCCGAACCGTTCGAAAAAAAGCCTGCTTGTTCGTTCAACGTTGCCATGGCAGTGAGGCTTGCTTTTTCTGTCACCCAACTGCATACGATGCGCGCGAGAAAGTGGACGACTCGGCTTCAACTTCACCCATTTGTCTCCGACCTCCGACAAAGCGGTTCGAGCGCGAATCCGCGATGTAATTCACCAAACTGCTGAGTGTTATTTCGGCCGGAGGTCTTTCGTTTGGGGGCCTAGCCCGGTTCGCGGTCCTCGCACACCAAGCCAAGTGTTTCTAATGGCTTGTTTGCATACCTTGCCGGTGTCGGTGTGTTTGCACACTCCGGGCCGATTTATCATCCTGGCGTTAGCGAGCAGCCGAGACACTTCTTTCGCCGGCGAAAGTTTGTCCGCTCTAGGCAAATCCCAAATCCCCGGTTCGTCTCCAACGTTGGCTGCGACTGTTTATGCCGATTGCTTGGCCGGGAGGTTTGCGCTGGAAAGGAACGCCTCCACACTGACGTAAACGGGGGATTCGCGTGACGTTCCTCGTTTTTTTTTCTTTCCACGGAACATCATTATTTATACGGCTCGCGTGTTCCGCCCGACCGCGGTACCATTTTTGTGTGGCACGTCTTTATCTCCGGTGGTGGCGAAGGGTTTCTTGACTTGATTTTCGCTTGTGCACTGACGAACAACTGGTGTTGTTTTCCCTTCCGCCAACCGAAGCGAACCGCAGCGTAGCAAATTACCGTCGTACTGAAGTCAGCGAGATAAACAGAATCGCACCTTTTTCTAGCGAACAATGACAGACGGGTCTTTTTCTTACCCGAAAGCTCACATCCACCTACCTGTTTTTCTTCATGCGAGACGCACTCCGCTTGGAGCTGAAGGTTTGCTGACGTGTATGAATCATTCATACGCCACCGAACCGTGCGCCTTCGACGTCATTGAGCTTCTTGGCGACGGACGCCCTCGTTTCGTGATTTTGCTGATCGTGCACGTCACAAGTGCGCGCTTGATGAAAAGTGG
>JXWZ01001953.1:0-19093 GCA_000956215.1 Anopheles farauti No. 4 | reverse complement strand
TTAAAGAGAAAATTTACATAATAAGTGAGGTATTGCGACCAACACATTGTGATTTTTACGGAATACTCGAAACTCTTAACCACAAATTAACAGACTGTCGAGGGGTAAAATTTGAACATCGAATGATGTAACAATTAATATTTGAAAAAAAAAAAGTTATCGTCGTCCTTCCGTTGGAAAACTACTGAAACCATCATAAATTTACTTGAAATTATATAGTTTTCATCAATATTATCGACTAAAATTATATGTTTTTGAGAATTCATCGATAGATTAACCAAATACTTTCAGGATCTGTGAATATTAGTAACATCCATAAGCGTATCTTAAATCATAAAATAAGCGACTCTCTGTATTAACCTAGAGAAAATTATAAATGTTCAATGCGTGAGTTACGTGAAATTATGAATTAAAACTATAATATTCCAATGCAATAATACTTACTTTGCATTTCTTTCAAAGCAAATTTTTTTCCGTTTGGTTTTCATATGGCGATTACGTTTAGTTAAAATCACCACTTGATTATTTTAGAGGAAAACGTTTTTTTTTAAATTGAAACAATTGTATTTTAATTTATTGGACAGCTAAGATTTTCATTTCTCTCTTGATTCCTCATGCAATAAAAAATGAGTTGCGCAAACTTGTCGGGAAAGTCTAAAATCGATTCATTTGCATCATTACCCATAGGATGATAAAAACGATTACTTACCGTCTCGGATGCGGCGGTTACTTTTATTTCCGATAGCACTCGGAGGCCACTTTTCTCGTCATCAAAAGCTTTAGATAAAGTGACACCAGTCACACCAGACAACTAGACAAGCCAGCTTTGCTCGATGCAAACTGCAAACGGAACACAGTTGCCTATCTGTTAACGAAAGATAGGTTCACCTTTGGCTCGGAGAAGATTACAAGACGATCGGGTCGGCTGGGAGTTTGTGAAGCAAATCCGCGTAAAACAGCTTAACCATTATCACGGAACGGTTGTCGGACTGCACGAAACCTTAGGAAGGTAAGGTTATCGAGCCACCGGTTTCCCTGCCAAGCGGGGGAAAGATTGAGTGAAAATAGATAAATGTTAAACACGGTACGAGGAGAAAAGAAATGAGTAGAAACACCGTAAGAAAAAAAAACACGATGGATCCAGTATCGTTATGGTACCGGGGAGGTTGAGTGATTTAAATCAGTTATCCTCAATTCGGCATTAGTTTCACCGCCGCCACTTCGATCGAATGGAAATTCACTAAACTTTTTTAATCTTCTTAAGGCAACAGGTCGCCACTTTTGGGTCGTCTGAATGCGCGACCTGGATTGAAAAGTTACCCCGGTGCACTGGTGGAGGCACCGGGCGTTTGACTCACCTTGGATGAGGCGGATTGCGTTCGATAGGATGTTTGCCGCGATGGCGATGAAATTTAAATAATCAAAACATTAGCCACGAGCTGCTCCGGAATGTGCGGCTGCGGCGAGGGAAGACCTGTTGGTACAAAAAGGCGCAGTCCGTAGTCCCACCCGTGTCCCCATTCTTCGTATTCGATGCCGTGATGCGTACGAAAGCGTGAAGGGTCCGTGAGTAGGGTCCGTGTGTAGATGTCGCTCATTACACGGTCACGCGGCTGTCATTTGTCGTGTGCCCCGATCGCGACTTATGTCAAAGCGTTGACGAGCGTTCCACGGACCGCGAAGTTTGTTCCGTTCCGCGGAGGTTTATTTTGTTAGTTCCCGGTTTCATTCCCGCGGTGTGAGATTCGTGCAATCGAACGAACACCCACACCCGCAGCAGTGAGGAAAGGGCAGACAAAAAAAACACAGAACGAAATACACACATCTAAACCTAAGTGATGAACAAGAAAAATAGAATCTAGACCGGTGATAATTTTATGAAGTGTTAAACATTCTGACAAACGAAGCTCGACAGCACGGTGGCGGCCACCTTGACGGATCCGTGATGTTCAGTGTTTCTGTGTGATGGCTGTGAGCCTGTGTGCATGTGACGACTTTTTTCTCCACTCGTTAGTAGACACACAGGCGGAAGATTTACACACGGTTTTCGTAATCTTAGTTTTTCGGGAAAGCATACCGCTTGGTGCACGGGCAGATGTGATTATAAGCCATGATTCTGACACGTCTGCGCTGTGTCCAAAAGTTTCGTCTCTAAGATGGGCAAGGAAAAAGTATTGGAATTAGTTTAGATTTCTATTCCTTACGTTACTATTTTGGTTTGGTATGTAATGTAAAAATAAAATATTTTATGCTTATGGTAAATTGTTTTCCGTTTCTTTTTAACGAAGTTGATACTATTTATTTGTCAGCCTGTACGTGTTATTGCAAGGACAACTTGTATAGTTAGTTATTGAACTAAAACTACACATTCTGTTCCGATACATTATAAAATTATTGGAGGTAATTTTATTATAAACCCTTTTGGGGCAACGAATGAATTGAGAATTGTGGAATTTATGCGTTAGCTGCGAGAATTAGTAGAATAAAATACGACATGTATCTTTCCTTATGTGATTTATTACAAAGAAACTTTTCATAAGAGAAAATAAAACTCACAAATAGATTAATTGGTAAAATGTTTCTTTCCATTTGCTGAGATAAAATGGTTATAAAATAACTTATATGTGCGATTTTGATTTTGTAAATAAACAATTTCGTGTAATAATACAAATAAACGTTTTCAACTTTTCGAAATAATCAGACCGATTATACTATCTGTTTTGAAATATGACTACAGCATGGTATTAAATAGTGAATCAGTTATCTTTAAAACGTGAACTTTATCTCCTGTTTATGACATATAAAATAATTTTCAATGACTGGATTTAAGAAGATTATATATAGCATCGTAATCGTTGACGAATAATTTGGTTGAATATTAATTAAACAAGTGTCAATAAACCAATAGATTAACTCAATAAATGTGCATAGGAATAATGCTCAAAGTAATTTAAAAGACTTTTAATTACGCTTGTCTACTTGTTATTTAAATTCAGCTGAAAAATAGAACAGGATGTTTTCTATAGTGTAATACATTAAAAAAATTTTTAATGTTATGTTTCCTCCCTTGACTTTAGGTAGATTGAGCCACAGAAGATACGCGAGCGTTTCGAAACTAAAGATGAATGCACGAGGCGTTTGTTGTTGCGTACGATGAACCCAGCGGCATCGTAAAATTGACGCACCGTTGACGTTGAGCACTACCGGGGGAATACCTATCACGACAGCAGTTACTGAGTTGGTTCATCTTGGCCACGAGTACCAGTCCCACCGGTTTCCGTGGGTCGTGGGTTGGTAATTGTCGTGAAGTCATTCTGCGGTCGAATTTGGCTCGTCTTGCCAAGGTTTGTATAGTTAATGTAATAAATCGGACTGGTTTATGATGGCGTTGCTAGTTCAGCAAGGAAATTTTGCTTGGATGCTTTGATTTAATTTCATATGATAAACCTGCACGAATTTGTGTTATAGGTATATAAAAATACCACAAATAATTCAAATAAAGAATTCTAAATGTTTTTGTTAATTTTCTTATCGAAGTAATTATCATCTCTATACCGTATTTGTTATCATCTCTTTGATTTTTACACCACTGTGCTCTGAGAACTTTTATTTTTCATCTTGAAATCACGTTCCCACTCTCAATCATGCTGAAATAATCGCACTTGATCCTGGAGATTATCGTCCACAAAGGCTTTTTCCATTTTCCAACGGGCTCAATCTGGGTGATTGATTGATTAATTGATCTTGGATTGCACCAAGATTACGCTTGATCGGCACAGATGCCCCGTTTTATCCTTCCCTCTTATGTTGCTGCCCGCGCCCAACTCCAGGCTCGGTGAAGTGCGTCGTAGGAAGTAGATTGATGACAGCCTATCAAAGTGACCGTTGAGGCAAACTCGGCTGTGTGAAGCAGGCTGGGATAAAAAAAAAGAATCAAAAAGAACGCCGATTGTGACGGTGAATCAGCTGGCCATCAAGTAGGAGAATGAATCGTAGGAAAAACTGATATTCTGTGCGGTTTTTTTTTCTTCTTCTGTCTGCTACTCGCACTCTTTCCCTTCCGCAAAAGCAAAGCAAAGTATGTACTTGATGGAAACATTTTCCGCTCGATGAGTTTCGATGTAGCTGCGAAAGCAGACCTGATCTTCGCCATCATCTTCCGTCGGTGAAGTCATAAATCACGCCCGTGCCCCGAAGTGCTTCCGGCAAAGTGCGAGAAGCTGAGTGGCGAGCACCGGCCCCGGCACCGGTTATGGATGGTTGATAAATTGGCCGTGGAATGTCCTTCTTTTCTGCTCTGTTTACTCACTTTCGGTGATTCAACCGAAGCCTACTGGGTTGGTTGTCGAAGTTTTTTTTTCTCTTCGTTCTCTTCGTTGCCACGGGTCGGTGTTGTTTTGGCCGCTCGGTTTTTCCTTCAAACCGCACGGGTATTGCTACGGTCCAACGCCTTTCCGGTTCGCGCTTCTGGCAGGACGTTGCCTTTTTAAGGCCTGACCGTGCGTGGTTACTAAAACCTTTGACATGCGGAAAAGCACTATTGTCTCAAATTAATGAACTGTAACGCGTCCCTGTTCGAATGGATGCCCAGTACCGGCGAAGCGATGTATGATGCTTCCAGTGAATGACACGGAGATGGTTTTTCCGTGACCCATTAAGGCCAACGGTAGTGCGGCTGGGAATGAAACCCCCTTTAAAAAAAGGATAGCTTTTCTGCTAGACTGGAACTAGAGTAGTTTCATTCCTTAGAAAAACACATACATTGACATCCTTCCACACGACGGCAGCCCACGTGTTAGGTTTAATGGTGGATGTAGTTTCGGTAGCAACGAAAACCACCCTCCTAATCGAAAAGTTTCCGCATGGGTGATGGTTCCGGTGGTGCTTGGGATGTAGGACGATTTTGATGTGGTTACAAAAGAAGCGTCTTTCCGTGAATGGAGCTGGATGGGATCCATCTCCATCCGGTTGATCAAATTTGGTGCTCATTGCGAATATTCGTTCCGTTCCATACGTCACACAAAGAGCTATTAAGCGGAATGCGATTTTTATACGAGCGAGACGACTATTCTGTAAGACAAATTTTGGAAGCAACGGTGGCTAATGGTTTGCCCTTTAAGAATAGAAAATTGAATCAAGACATTCTCAGCTGGAAAAAGTTTTTAAGTGTGAATTTCAAAAAAGGTTTGCACTAAACAAACAAAATCAAAGGGTTGAGTGCAATTGATATTTGCTTGCACTGAACTATGTTTTTCATTTCAAATGTTTTAATATCTTATCAAGCAAATAAATGTCCATCATTCACCCAGTTGATGGAAATGACAATGTTTAAATGGTTTCGATAACACTTCTACTAATGATCCTCACTTGCTTTAAAATTCAAACATTTAATTCTTATACATCTGTTAACACTGTTCAACGAGCCTTTTTTATTTGAATGATACTTTGTCACTATTTAATAATGAACATTTAAAAACAATTTAATTATTTTAAAATACAAAATTGAAAGCTCATGCACAATAGTTTTTTTTCGATAGATGCACATTTATAAAACATAATTTACATTACACTCTGAAGCATTGA
This sequence comes from Anopheles farauti No. 4, assembly GCA_000956215.1. NCBI lineage: Eukaryota > Metazoa > Arthropoda > Insecta > Diptera > Culicidae > Anopheles > Anopheles farauti No. 4. The sequence continues at coordinate 13,510 of JXWZ01001953.1, read as the reverse complement.
TTTGACATATTCCATCTCATAAAAAATTTCATGAAAACTGTAGTACCGTCAAATGCGGGATAAAAGTGGTGAGCAAGTAAAACAGACATTTTACGACATCACATTGTTTGACATGTTTTTGTTGACTGCCCATAAACATATTTTAATCCACCTCTGTACGGTACAAACGGCAGCGAACACATGCAGTATCTGAAGCCGGACAATGACGAATTCCATACCACATCCCGAAAACTCCAACGCTCATTAGCCTGGAACTCACTCGGGAAAGCTCAGGGGAGGGGATGCTAAAGCTTCGGCGGCCATTGTCATGTTCATAAATCTTACTTTTAATTGAAGACATTAAACATGTTCACGCCATAATCACTCTTTGCCCACCGCACGCAGGTACGTCATCGAAAGCGGGACTTTACACTCTGCCCGCTTTGGACGTTGCTTGCGTTACTGTGAAGCTGTGAAAAGTAATTTTAATGCTACCAACAAGGAAAAAAAAACTGCTGACCATGGTGTAAAAGCGTGCGGGTAGGATGAAACGAATTTTACAAACCTACATCGAGAATGAGAAAGAAGAATAAACGCCCAAAATCAACACCGTACCACGCCGGGACGCGTGGTGTTAGCATTAAAAGCTCGCTGGTTCGTGGTGTTGACAATGAGATGTGAAATAACTCACGGGTGAAAGAAGGGATCGCGTGGCCGAAAAGAACACCGAACACGGTCGCAATCCTTTAGCTGGCTTTCCTTAAAAGAAACAAAAATCATTTCGAAACCCATTTATAGAGCTCTAAGGTCCGAGGCACGCGAAGAAATATTTTACAACAAAACTTTCGGGACATGCTAAAGATGGTCCGTGAAGTCCGCGTGCGTTTTGTGCTGCAGCTAGCAAAGGCCGGAAATATTTGTTTTGTCGAAACGGAGTGCGAAAATTTGGGCCCTTGAGATTGCATTCTGAAGTCAAAGAGCAGGGAAAAGGATTCGTATGCGAATCGTGCCGTGGCGCGAACAGGAACGCGGCTGTATGCAAAGTTTTTGCTAAACTCTTAAATTGTAATTTGCATGCATATTGCTCTAAGTAGCTGATCGTTCTTACCTCGCGCGTACTGCTTCTTCCCTCGCGCCAGGCGTCTTTGGGGCAGAAGATTTCGCTGGCGACGGAAACCGTTGACGACCACCGTCAACACCACCGACACCTCGAAACCGACATGCATCAGGACCTAGCCGTTGTCGTACGTCGTCGCCAGGCTGAAGGTAAAGAGTGAGTGAATATTCATCACAATCATTAATTTTAAGCATGAAAGTCATTTCTTCGCGCTGGTCTTGATGTAGCTGCCGTCGCTGAAGTTTATTTGCACCGGTTTTCCATCCCTTTTTTTCGGTGCGGATGGAGGAAAAGAAATGTGTTTCTGCTATAAAAAAGAAGAAATCGCACACGCTCAGGAAGTTTTGCAAAGATGATGTTATTTCAGCTAATTTGATGCAATTTATTTTTATTATAAATTAAACTACTTACGCTTGAAAGTTCCAAATGGGGCTCGTTAGCGTGTTCATGCTTCTGCTGCTGCTGCTGCTTCTGCTTTGCTGGTTAGTGAGATAGGGAAGAGGAGGGCCGGAGTTGCTAAAAGTTGCTCAGAAATGGTGAGGTATTTACGTACCAACGAAGCAGTTGGAATGGATGATGGCGGATGGGGTTGAATAATGCCCGAATGGTTGACTATTTATTCAGTGTATGCAAGTAAACATGGTCTGAGTAGTAGGGAGATTTTATGCTTCATTAGAATTCCTTTATTAAAACTAAGTTAACATTTAAAATTTTTAAATGTAATACTTATTATAAATCTTAAACTACATTCTGTAACACAACTATACGATCACCCGTTTTTCGTGAAAGTTGAAAAGATAGTCAAGAGCAATGTTTAGCAAAGATGTAGCTTGTAATAAAATACATATTTATATGATTTTTGTAAATTTCTAAAACTACTTTTTCTATTTCTTTTTCACAATGCTCAAAATCGCATTTCATAAAGATTTTTCTAGTGTTTATTCTCCTACATTCAATATTAAATTATAAAACAGTTATACAAATATGTATATTAATATTAAAAAATGTTTTTTTATGGATTTTTTTTTGTGTCAATGAATAAAAGGTCAAGCGAATAAAAATTTATCGTTTTTCCTATTCCTGTAAAAAATTCTAAAGTTTACTATAGGAACTTTTAGTGTTATTCGGTAATGAAGCAAAGATCGAACTGTACACTGTTGGTTCAACATTAAACTGAAGAGCGTCATCGTCGTCAATGCAACGCTTTCAATTATGGGACTTCACCAGAATGAGTGTACTTTACAGAAATGGGACCACAAACTATCGGAGAAACAATTACTGAAATGGACACAGATCGTCCAGCCACTCGTTACGGTCTCTTACTCCCGTTTCGCTCCGGAAACAAAAGGGATAACAATGCGAACGGACGAACGGAATGCCCGTTTGTGATTCCGATTCCGCACCTTTCTACGTAAACGACGTTAGCGCAAAATATAAACCGTGAAAAAATGAAAACTTTTCGTATCCCTCCTTCGAAACGTCCCTCCACTTACAACCCTTCTCGAGAGGGGAGACCTGCTTGGTTGTCGACTGTCTTTTCCGTTACACAATGGACAAGTGTATCTGAAAAGTGGTTCGTCCTCAGGATTTCGCTGGATTCGCCAAGTTTCCTGAGCGTTGCGGTAGGGTTTTGAGCGGGAGTGTGTGGTAGGTTTCCGGAAACGGGCGTGTGAGCAAGCGTCTTTTAGGAGGCGAGCGTATCTTCCAAACCCACCGAACCCCGGGCAGATAAAGGAAGACTGCAAACCGTACGACCGTCTTGACATATTGAACTTGTTACAGATTTCTTCACTTGATTGGTTTCTGTTTATCTTTTTCGTGTTTTCACCTACCACCGGAGTCGTTCCTTGTTGTTCATTTTCCACCACACCGATCCCGTTCCGGGACGTGGTTAAAGCCGTTGCCATTTTTGTGCAGAAGTAAAAAGCTAAAATTGCAACTCAAATGAACAACAATTTGGAAATGATCGGGAGTACAAGCGAGCTAAGAAAAACTTCAGGACAGATGAGCAGCAACCATAAAAAAAACAATCGCTTCCCAAAAACGAACTCAACTTGTAAACCTTTCCTGCCGGCGATATGTTCCGGTCACGACATCGTGGCTTTCCGGGGCCTCTTCGACTCGCCGCTGAATCGCTTTGTTTGCGCATGGAATTTCCAGAGACAAATTGTGGCCTTTAAGCGTGAGGGCTTTCCGTTTGGCGAAAGTCAGCAAAGAACGCTCGGCGTCATGCGCGTCTGAGTGGAACAGCGAGCGAAATGGAACGATTAGAAATAGATGGTCAAGTATTTGAAGGCTGAAATTGAAGCAAAAGGTAAACAAAATCATACCCCGGCGGAGGAAGCGCTTCTTCGGACGAAGGCTACCGCTGCCCGAAGCGTTAGCGTGCGTTTTTCGGTGGTTTCTTCCGATGGCCGGCGTCGATTTCTTTTCCTGCACCCAAACCGAGAAACAAGCACCGAATGGAATCGAGACGATACAAATTACTTACAATTATCCGTAATTTGTTATGCAAATGTAATTATTTTCGATTACTCGTTTCTTCTGCTCTCGTTAGTGCGTTCCGTGCACGGGGCTGAATGTTGGGATGCTGGGTCGCCCGGGCTCACGTAAACGGATTGAGTCAGCAGCAGGAAAAGTGAAAGGTTCGGACGAATGGGCGGTTTTGCCTAGGCCAGGCCAGCCAGCATCAGGAAGGGGCAATGTTTGGTACCAGAAGTAAATAGTTTTGTATGCCACGGAGCATGATCATCAACATTGACGTGATCGTGGTGGCTTTTTCGGTTACCGGTGCCCACACCGGAGCCCGGTGGGAATGAGGCAGTAATCAGCGAAATTAGAAGGTGGGCACACGAAGTGCTGGAACATCACGGATTGAAGCGAGGACACAGCGGGATTTTTTCGAACATTAGATGTGAACGAAATGAACGAAAAGACCGTCATTTCATTCGTGTAAACTTTGTTTAAATGGTTCTAAAGCAATTTTCATAAACTAAACATATTTGAGATAAAATAATAGCTTTATGCAATGAATTTTTCTTAAAACGATAACATATTGTTTTCAGCTAGGTTACAAACTCGGTTATAACGAAGCAAATTAAGTAGGATTCTTAAATGCGTTCTTGAAAGCTTCAAATCTTAATATTATTTTAATTATGAACAAAATTAGATGGAATACCTTGTTCTGTTTACCCATGACGTGATTTTGGTTTCCAAGATTTACCCCACCGAAATACCCCCTGTGAAATGTTCATAATATGTTACATAAAACAATTTCGAATTAGAGGTAAAGCTTTCCAATGAAAGTGAATTACGTTCCTTCGCTCGTTATTGAATAAGTATTGACGCTCGCGCTCATTACACAATTATCGGGCACCGAAATTGTAAAGTGTTTTCGGAAAGCCGATAAAAATGATTATCTGCTTTCGTTTTGTTTCGGCCGAGCGATCAATCATACATTTCAATTACATCCACCGGACCAGAAACAATGGTTAATTTCTAGTAAAATTGCGAGGGAACTTGCGAAACATGTTTCTTCCCCCGGTGAATGAAACAGTTTCATGCAAACAATTTCGCACATGACATTGTTGTGTTGTGCAATGTCGGCGCAAAAGCGATGTTGAAAATATTGTCTCCGACACTTCAAACAACGAGGAAGCGCATCCTTCAGAATATTAGATCTGAATCCGTTTCATCTCGTCGTCTGGTCGAGTGTGACTGCTACGATCTTTTACCATTCCCTGCCCAGAACATGGCACTGTGTAAATTTAATTAATGTTAAAAACGGACGTGCACATGACGGCGCTATGGAGCTCGGTGGAACATGCGCCTTTCGTAAGCATCTCCCGGATGGGCGGTAGAAAGAAAAACCTTCATCCATCATTTCAATTTCACCCTGAAAATCGCACAGTTCGGTGAGGTTTTGGAGAAGGCAGACTGCATCAAAACTTCGTCAAAATTGTAAGGAACATAAGGATTGTGAGATGGATGTTGCAAAACGAAAAATGTAGGAATAATGGTGGCGTTCGTTCAACAACTAGGCCGTAGTCTCCCATGAGCTGTTGGTAACAGTTGACGTTTGGACAATTGGCTTCATTTTGACGTTCATTTCAATGCTGAATATCTCTCTTTCTCTCTTTTTTTTTCTCACTCATTCTACGAATGTTTTGTTGCATCAACCGTCAACAACCAGAGTGTTTCGTTGCGGCTTCAAAAATGTGTACAACACCAGCACTCCACCGCAATTGTCCTGCAAAATCATCTCCTACAGCGCTCCGTTTTGCTCTGTTGGGGTTACACGAGACACCAGAGCCGTTTCCCTTCCGAAAATTGTGACCCGTATTTGCGTAGGGTTTGTTACGCCTCAAGTCGTCCGTCCGAGTGGGATATTTTCGCGTTTGTATCACTTTACCCGGAGAAGGCTGCTTTTGCGGAGGATTGTCCATCGGGATGGATTAGGACGTAAGATTGATGTTTTCTGTACTGTTCCTTCTCCATCCACTCCCCGAAACTGACCCGTGCCCGGTGCAAGGACGGGCAATAACGCCAAACCTGAACCCACCCGACCTGTGCCGAAGCGCCAAACCCCTCGAAGATTGATGATAATGTTTCGGCAAACAACGGCGGGCCGGCGACGTTATGGTTAGCTCGTTTTGTTGCGAGTGCGTGTTAATTAAATGCATCTGCGCTTTGTTTGCACTTGCATTAGGTAGAACCGCTGGCTTAGGGATTAGGGTGTCGATTTGATTTTGCCTTAAACGCACTTGCCTCTTGGTTGGTAGGTTGCTGTTGTTTCCCGGCCGTAAAGGGTTTAACGATGATAGAGGGAACCTTTTTTCCAAAATAGAGGAAACTAAATGATTGAACAATGTGTAGCATTTAAAATGTAATGAACGTGAGACCTATATTTCGAAGAAAAATGAATAATAATAACCTTGCTTCTTTTTCCGATTAGTGTTTTCGTTCCTTTACGTTAACGATTTTCCTTCTTTTCCAAAATGGTCTACAATGTCCAAAAGCGGCAAGCAACATGCATATTGTTTTTTGTTTTAATTTTATGGTGCGTTGTATGAAAATTGTGTCCTTTTTTATACTATATGTTCCATCCAGGCGATGTTATAACATTGAACACAAAAAATAGGCCCTTTTTGAACGAAATTCACACAGAAAAGTTGACACAAGCTGGTACGACACAAATGAAAAGATTTCACCCACAAAAAAAAAGTAATTGCCAAAGAAACTCCCCTAAACGGGAGCTAGCGTTTTTCGTAAAAGGTGAGTCAAACGCATCTCCTCGGACGAGTAGCTCGGCAGTCGTCGCTGCACCAGCAGTACTTAGCCCGTATCGTATAATCATAAATCATTTAAAATTTATATCCCTCCTCATTTTTCGAGACGCTATCATATTTTATTTATGCTTTCATTTGCTAACTATGCTCCGGCGAGCGCCACCGAGCGAGTCATCGAGGGGCCTGTGACTTTTCCCGTGCCAACGGATCGAACCCACCGGGAGGATGGGGGCGCCATTTCTCGATGGGCGACCATGTTTTTTGCCTGAAGGACGCGTCGGGTGGTTTGGAGCTGTTCCTGGCCTGGTCCTCCTCGATGAGATTTCCGAACGTATCGAAAGGAGTGGCAGTTGCTTGTTTGTAGCACCGCACATTCCCAAGTCCAGAACGGCGCGTCATGGTACAATGCCACGGGACATGCATATTTTCATGCCTGTTTAAACTATTCCGAAAGGTCGTTTGGGAAGTCTGGCGCGTGTTATGGTGCGTGTTGCTTTTACAGTGATGGGCGAGTTGTTTGCTGAGGTGTGTCTTAGAAGCGTAGCGCTTTTTGTGAGGATGAAGTGATTTTAGATTTTCGTTCAAAAAAGTGGTTGCATCGCAAACGTTCCTCGGACACTGTGAGCTTGATATCTTGATGGAAATGAACCGTAACCGGTGTAAGCCCTCGTAGAGCATCGTTGCCGAAGAAAGTGTGCTGAGTGTACTTCCTTATCCTCGATAGCTGCAGCAGTTTAAACGCATGAGTCTGCTGCACGGGCAAACGGGTGAAACAAACAGGAACCAAGCCCTTTGGCTTCACAACCAGCACCGTCGTTGTACAAGCGCTCCTCGATGACACGTTCTCATCAGCCAGGGCTGCAAAACCACACGACGGTAGCAAAAAAAAAAAAGGATACAGCCAGAGAAGACGCGTCGTGGTGTGATGTTGCCAACGGGGCGATTTGACTTTTCCATCAACCTCCCGCGTCGCTCTCCAATTTCCAAGCTTGAGGTTGAGGTCGAAAACATTGCGTTCACATGTCAAACGGTTTTACTTGCTCACCCGACACTCACGGCTAGCGGACTCACCGTGAAGGGGAGCGAGCGGGCTCAGGTTAGTAACCCGGTTAGTATTAGTCGTGTCGTACCCTGCTGCCAGGACGTTCGGGGAGTAGGATGTCGTACATTCTGCCACGGCCCTTACGGAGACCTTTGTCGAGAACGAAAGCGAATAGTGAGGTCCAATGTCATGCTACACCCGGTGTCGCACCGGAAGGACATTTGCAAGCGCCCACATTACGAGACCCCGTGTTTTGGTGGTGAAAAACGGCACCCCACCAAACGAGGGTGGTGTATGTGTATGTCTGGGTGTCATTTTTTATGTTCGTTCGCTCCGTTTTCGCCAAACTCGTCGAATTTGGTGAAGGGAAAGGATATGCCGGATTTTTTTTCGTTTTCGTTGGTTCCTTTCCAAAAAACTCATGTGGCGACCAGTTGGGTATTTTCGGTAGATGATACGGTTCTTGGAAAATGAGAGTGAGTAGTAAGCTTCCTCACAGACGCCTACGTTTTTTGGTTTCCTTTCTGTGCGTAGTTTTTTTTCCCAATTCGTACACCTCCCTGCGTAGGGCAAGAAGCGTCGAGGCCACAAAAAAAAAAACTACATTTGCTGAAGGCAAATGTGAAGTGTGAAAAGGTTCCGGATGTGCAAACTGGTATCGTGTCTACGATCGCACGGAACACATGGGGATAATTTGCGGTCAGGTTCAGTGTAATATTTTATGCGGTCTCCCATTTATTCCGAGCGGCGAACGGCTCACTATTTTGGACGAAAAAGTTTCCAGCCAAACTCACAAACCCTTACGGAAGGGGGACGCATGGTGTATGTAGGTGACTAATGGCGGTAAAATCGGTAGCATGACGATAAATGATTTGTTTGCGCTAAAGATGCATAGATAGGCTATCGTGGGGTGTTTGGTGAGTGATGTCTCATTTACGAGGAAATTGAGTATTGTTTTTTTTTGTTTACTATTGACGAAGCGTGCTACGACACACGAGACTTCCACAAAATTAATATCCCTCTTTCTCTTCTTATACTATTTTAATCCATTTTTTTAATCTATCCACATTTCTTAACCAATATTTATATGATGATTTAGATGATTTATAAAGTGATATTTTCGACCACTTGAGTTTATTTTCAGCCAATTTAAATTATGTTATTATGTTGATGTGATTTCGTTTGTTTGCTTCTTAAATCTGCTATCTAAATTTTTATGTGTTACAGAAATTACATTTTTTAAGCATTTTTAAACATTTTTAAATGTTTTTAACGAGCTCTCTAATATAATTTCATGTAACACACAAAAAATACGTTCAAACAATTTATGAATAAATACTATTTTGGTATACTAAAACTTTAGACAATTGATATTGAAAACTGCCTGTAATTTATACAATGTACAATCATAAAGCACAGCTACGTCGTATCGAATTTAATCTCAACATGCCTTTTTTACTACCACGCTTGTAAAATGTAAAATGAAATAGGAAATCGGTTTGTCGTATAACTTCTGCTACAATCGGCAGCATAAAACACATCTGGAACACGTGAAGCCGCGACGTGTGATCACAACTGGAGTCACAAACAACACTGCAAATAAAAAAACAATATTGCCGCACGGAAATTTACACGAACATTTGCAAATATGTTCTACAGCTACGGTGTATTTGCTGTAACTCACAATATTATCACTCAAATCGAACCCGGTGGGGAACGGGAACGGAACCACGTGACGGGCGGCTGTCGCGTACAGTACTGAGGTGAATTTTGATGACGTTATTGCTGGCACTCTTCCCAACATCGTGTCCGGTGTATTTTTATATTCCGTGTGCTTGTTGTCTGTCCCGTCGTCTAACGCAATGTTCGATCCGACCGTGTACTATGGTGCGGGAAGCTCGGGACGTGTCAATCGGTGGCGTGTTGTCGTTTGATTCAACCACGTAAACAAATTTTTCGTGAACCGTTTGGATGCGCGGTTCGAGCGTGACATTTGAGCTAAAAATTTTGGTCAAAACAGGAGGGTTTGCCATTTCAATACTGGCGACTCTGGCACGGTTGATTGAAAACGCTATAATACATGAACATTTTGAGCCTATGTAACCAACAGATTGCGTCCTTCAAGCTAAGCCCCTTTTTCAGGTAATATGCCCACAATTGAAATGATTTAAATTTCTCCCAGTGTGTGTAAGCTAAACCCATTACCAAAACCTTAATTCAAAATCTTTGTTCCCATTCCACGGGTAGCTCTCCGAAAAAGCGTCCAGTACTGGTGAAAATTTGCGAACAAATGGTAATATTCGCCATCCCGACATGCTAACATACGTCGGTTGATGTTGATGAAAATCGCCCAGCCAGTTGGTTCCGGTGCCGCCCAGGATGCCGGCAACGAGCGTGTCATTTGCAACACCAGACTTCACCCGACGACTCGACGATCCGCCAGCCGACGGTGGGTGATGTTTACGAGCGCGATTGTGTCTGCGCGATGCCCGCGACGCGGGACGCACCAGGGAAAGGGGCCAGGAAACGGGCACGAGTCAGCGCGAGCGGAGTATGATTTGATTAGAGATGACGTTCGGATGAAATTCTAGCGTACGAACGTATCCTACATCCGGCTGCACGGTTCGCCGTGCGACACGACCAAACGGACATCAAAGCGACGTCGGCATATTTTAATTATCTTCTGCATTATCTAGTTGTCCGCACGTGGGTTTACTTTTATTTCATTATGCTCGTTTTGAGGTTTGTTGTACGGGGTGTTGCATATGTGTGTGTGTACGAGTGCGCGTTTGTTTGTGAACTGTTTACGTACTTCCAGGATTGCGTTTTTGCTTGATGTTTTCGACGAAAGGAAACGACCATTTACATTGGAACGAGCTACATACACAATTTAATAAAAATGTTTAATTCTGCAAAACATGTGAAAGAGTGCAAATACAAATGAAAATGGATATTTAATTCAATTCTATTTTCAGAATATGACTCATCTGAAATTCGTAGCTTATGGAATACGAAATAAAATTGGTGATTCTTTAACATTTTCTTAACAGCTGAATCATCAAAGCACCAAAGCTAGTGAAAAGAGCTTTGAATAAGCAATTTGGCAATGCCTGCTGGGAAAGTGATACATTATAATGTGCTAATTACCGGCCATCAAAATAATGTCCCGACTGATTGACGCCATTTGTCAAGTCCGTGCTTGGTTCTTCGAACTATCCACGCCCGTGCGGTGCTTCACGAATTCTGCACGAAACGTGCCATTTCAGCCTTGGTCGGCCAAGCGATTGTTTAACAAAACATCGCGTTATCGACTGGCCAGGGATGCCACAAGCCACCGGTCGCATTATCCGGTCCGGAAAACTACCATCGTATCACGTTGATTAAACACGTGACAACTTCCCGTGCTCGCAAGCATCCCGATGGCAACGTAATTAGTTTATTATGCTTCTGTTGCCCGTGGATGACGATGACGGCGATGATGATGCTGATGACGGATGCTGAGGACTTGCGTTGGTGCGCAAAAGGACAAGGGACAACGAGGGAGGACGCAATGAAGCTTTTCTTCCCTTTCACTCAGCATCTGAAGTTTCGTTCCCTCCACGCCCTCCACCGGATTCGCTTCCGAAGCCAGTTTACCGGATGTTTACTCGAGCCTTAAGGCTTAAGCTTCCCATTTATTCATATCCACCCGAGCGAAATTAGGTCTCTGTGTGGGGCGTTCGAGGGCCTCTAGGATGGTAGGAGCTTTTCCGTCGGTCCGGGAGGTGGTGGTGGTGAGGATCTCCGGAGACTATTCATAAAGTTGTATCCATATTTCCGAGATTGATTATAGCATAAGGGCAGCGCTGTTAAGGACCTACGGTTTGCTGGAGGCGTTTAACAAGTAACCCATTAGCATGGGCTTTGGCACACATACGAGCGGTGTGTGTGTGTGTGTGTGTGTGTGTGTGTGTGTGTGTTGGTGTCTGTAGACGTTTCGATGGAACTGCGAACAGCGTGTTTTACGGAGCCTGCGGTGTGTTTCTTTCATATCCTTCCATTTACATCCATAGGGCAGCGGTAACGACGACGACGACGACGACGAATGCCACACAAACGATCGTATCCTGCAGGCAGGTGAATGATTGTTTCCTTTTCCCAACAGGCTGGCCCATCGGGTGGTGGAGGGTAGACCGGTGCTCCTGGTCTCGCAGTTGCGCTGTGTGCATGTGTGTGTGTGTGTGTGTGTGTGGGGAAAGTGGTTTTGAAACGGTTTGTTTATTCAAATGATTGAATTTGTTTAATAACCGTACAGCTCACCTGCGCACGGGCCTGCGGTCGGACGAAAGGATGATGATGTAAACTAGTTTTGAAATGAAATGAAGTCACATTACCACCCCGAGGCAACACGTGACGTTTTGCGGTCGGTGGGTTTGCCGTAGCCGAGCGCACACTGCTCGCAAAGTTGGCTTGTTGCTAGGATTCTCTATTACGGATAAAGTCCCCCCGGTAAAGGGGGCGGAACCGCGGGACGGATTGGATTGTGTGCGCCGTGATTCAAAAGGCGCAATCACGCAAAAGAAAGCTCACCGTGGGCAGCCGGAGGTTTGCCGTGGAAAGTCGGGACGGATCAAGGCGCGGGACCGGAAAAGGTAACGAATCACGAACCACTCGACGACTCGTGGCTCCAGCGGGCGATGCGGAGCGATAAAATGGCACACTTGCGCGATCGCTCCGCAAATGGTGTTCCCTCCCACCCACCGTCCCTTTTTCCTGGTACATCCAGGACGGAACGATAGCATGGGGAGGGCACCCGCACCTGGGTGGTCTGACATTTGCGCCATTGAAGTTACATCGACCGTACAGCCGTTTTGCAATTGAACGCAGCTCCAAACGAAGGCAAACGTGTGAAAATAAAAATTTAAGCACTTTTGCCTGTTTGGGCCGGAGAGGAGAAGAATAGAAGCACATTGTATTTGTGGTGCTCTCGTGTGGAATGAAAGGCGCCAGTAGGTGGGCACGGTGGGCGGGAGGCTGGAAGGAAACGATTGATTCCACTTGAACTAGCAATGTGTGTGCTTAATGGTTTGTTGAACATTTGTGCAGCCGGATTAGTATTTATCTTTTTTCGGCATTGGAAAATGCTAATCTTGACAACAAATCATTTATTCGGTTATGTAATTTTGCAATTAATATCGATGAACTTTCTGTTCGGTGGAGTTTTGGTAGCAAAAACATAATTAGGGTTTTATAGTTTTAGAGAAAAAAAAATCACTGTTGATAGTAGTTTATAGTTTTTTTAAATGCATTTTTGTTAAGGGTAATAACTGCCAGAATCATTTAAGTTCATAATCAAAATTATCTGAGACAAATTTAATTTAATAACCCATAAAAATTATAAAAAAATGATTCTTGATGGTTTACGTCTCTGATTTTCTGATGCTCATTCGAATGGCTTACGTTTCGTATATAATGTGTTAAACTTGTATATTATGTTCAATTTGTGACTTGAAACTAGTGTTTGTTTCTAAAGTGATGAAACATTTGCGTATAAAATATGTATTTCTTCTATTGATTTTTTCGTAGTTTTACAAAATTTGGGAAATTTCTCTACCAACAACATTTTGTTTATTGTTCAGTTTTTAAGGATAGCATACATCGTGTAACTTCTCGTTGTTTTTATAGAATTGTTACGAGTTATCTAGTTACGAATATTATGCAATAAGTTTCAGCATATTACTAGTATCCAAGCGAGATAGCGAGATCACTAGAACTTTCAAAGTAAGCATGTTTTTACGATGTGTTAGAAGTGAAAATCCCACCTCTCAAGTATTAGCTTTCGTGTATTATCGATTATCTCTAAAAATATGGTAATAAATTGCTGCGACCTAATAGCAGAACAGTCCACGAAAAATGAATTAAATTAGGAACATGACTCAATTTGGTGAGATTTCAATGACCCTCTTTTAAAATTTTGATTTTGTAATACAGGTGAGTACCTATCCGTATTGTTATTTGACTGACCTACCCCTTAAATTAATCCTTTTAGAATCGATGTATTTAAAAACATAATATATATGTTTAGTATAATTTTTACCTGTTATT